>JAJOZX010009634.1:125000-132500 GCA_023014485.1 Bathynomus jamesi | reverse complement strand
CGTTTATTGCTATAATATATATATATATATATATATATATATATATATATATATATACTGCCGATACCACAAATTGGTGTAAATATTTTTTAAATTAATTAATTCACAAGAGATTAAAATATGCTAATTATTTTTTTTTCTCTAAGAAAGGACCAGCTGTTAGTTTTGTATCCTAAGTCGGGTTTCAATTCAGAATACTTTTTTCTGACACACACACACACACACACACACACACACACACACACACATATATATATATATACATACTCGTATATATGGGATGAATGTCACAATTAAACACGTGAAATGAATGAATGATGCAAACACACAAGGAAAAAGAAAAAAATTATTCCAAGGCCTTTCGTGTACTCAGCAGTACACCTCGTCAGGGAATGAAGGGAGAAGACGAGATGACGAAAATATATACATATATACAACGGGACAGAGAAATAAAAGGAAATTATCACATGGTTAACAAGCTTTGATTAAAGGGAAAAGGTATTTTAACGAGATATTGTCAATTTTATACATTCCGTACTGTTATTGAAATTATTTTTAAAATGGATAAATGCACATTCTAGAATATTCCTTTCAATTATATCTGTGTTTTTAACGAGCGCTTTAGAACTATCCCACTTGATACTATGATTACATCGGTACATATGGTTAAACAATGCATAGAATTATTTGCAGTTTTACACGCATATTTATGCTGATTTACCCTAATATCTAACGTTTTTCCCGTTTCACCTATATATATACTGAGTTACATTGTGTACATCTGATCGAATACACACAGCCAACCGCATTGTCCGGGCTATTCTTTATTTGGCGTGATTTAACAGTATTATTATACTTAAAGACTACGTTGATACCAATTGCTTTAAGTAAAGTCAGAAGATGTTTAAAATTTACATGGTAAGGTGAGTACCAATATTCATGATATTGTATAATTCGGGATCTAAAAATTCAGCACTGACAACTCTCAATGCTGTAAGAAACATAGCAGAGAAAATAGAAGATTTAATCGAGGGATGATGGTCAGAATAAAAATGCACATAAGAGTTATTATTAGTAGGCTTACGAAAAACTTCAAATTTGAACTGATTCAAGCATCTCTGAATTTTTAGATCCAAAAAAGATAAGCTTCCATCATTTTCGTTTTCAACCGTGAACTTAAGAGATGGGATTAAATTGTGAGCCTACCAAAGTACCAAGAAATAAGTCAACATCCAAATTGTTAGGCCAAAGGCATAAAATATCATCTATAGTATATACCTGTACCAAACAAGGTTAAAATTAACAAATGTAGGCAAAAATTCTCCTTTCAAAAAATTCCATATATAAGTTAGCTAATACCGGTGAGAGAGGATTTCCCATCGCCAATCCAAACGACATAGCATAAACTTTTTCAGACTAAAATTTACAATCTTTGACGCAAAGCTTAATTAACTGAATAGGAATGTTGTGTTGAACAGAGAAAGAATATTCAGAGATCTTATCTTTTAAATATTTTAAATTTTTCGTCATCTCGCCTTCTCCCTTCATTCCCTGACGAGGTGTACTGCTGAATACATGAAAGACCTTGGAATAATTTTTTCTTTTTCTTTGTTGGTTTGCATCACACACACACACACACACACACACACACACACACACACACATATACTGTATATATATATATATATATATATATATATATATATATATATATATATATATATATTTAAAGTAATAGAGAGTGTTTATATACTTAATCTGATTTAGCGTTTGGTATATTATGAAATGTTTTTCATTTGTACACTATGACTAAAATGTGTATGTCACTCTTCCTACACTTCACAAACATTCCTATCGAATGTGATATACTTTTCAGTTAAATAATAATAATAATAATAATAATAATAATAATAATAATAATCTTTAAGATGAAAGCCTTCAACCTTTCAGCAACCTTTAAAGTTGGCTGTTATAGATTCTGTTTGCATGTTCAATTTTCAGCTCCAAGGTATAAGGCGAGGAAATTTACTCTCTCTTCCTCTTGCTTGGAGGATCACGTTCGCAAATAGTTTCCTGCCTATACTCTTTTCAGCTGCAGCATCTGTGGCTCAGTGGCTATTACCGTTTTCCTATAAGCGAAGTAAAGACACTGAGGTCGGGGGTTTGATTCCCGATTGCGAGGTAAGGCAACATCTGGAACTCATTTCCCCACCTTGTAAAGGCGAATGTGCCTCATTGGTCACCGAGCATTAACAAGGTGGGAGTCTGGCCCAACGTAGGCGTCTCTCCGCCCAGAGTCAGACACGTAGACCACTGAGCTATCGGGGAGCCCTCGACTAGCGATGGTGCTTGTAATAATCCAGGACTTAGCTCAACGGGCCGCGTTCGTTTGGCCTGACCGCTGTACCAGTTTCCATGTCGCCCTGCTGATTATTATGTATGCTTTCATAAAAAGAACCAAATACTCGAGTGACTCTCTTATGCACACACACACACACACACACACACACACTTAGTGGTGTCCGTTCTACCCTAAATCTTACGCGGATAGCTGTTTCCTTATATTTAAAGACGAAAGTCCTTTAAAGTTTAATATTTTTAAATGTCTCAATTACTCATGAAGCCATTTCCTTTACTACTTTTGTATACTGTATGAGCGAAGAGGCTACATTCTTTTTTAGGAACAAACTATATTTTAGTTTTACGCTCAGTGAATTTCAAATTTAGGCCAAGACACTTATTTTCTGACTCTTCCATCTGCATGAAATCGAATATTTGAGAAATCTCTTTTATTGTAAATTTGTTTCCTTCCTATCAAATTGATAGACGTGTTTACAAACTTTTTGCCCACTCCAAATATATCTAAACTCGCGTGAGATTTACATATGTCCGCAATATCTGGGAGAATCGTGCGCGTAAAACACTCCTGTCTGATAAGATCATTTCTTGATAAAGCTTATTGTCCCCAAGTAAACATAAATATACTAATATGAATCCTATACGTCGCTACCTAGCTTCCTACAACGTGAAGATCACTCACTGTATCATGTTGAGTTCTCTTTAATTTATTTCTATATATATATATATATATATATATATATATATATATATATATATATATATATATTGTACACGCGTGTGAGCTGACTTTAACGTCAGATATACGAGGACAAAACTATATCCTATAAAAACTATACCAGAACGTTGACAAACACGTTGGAATTTCCTTAGAGCAGGATGCCTTCTACATCCATACTTAATTTCTCCTGTGTCCATTATCCATCAGTAGACTATACGCCCATGCATCCTCGTTTGTCGAATGACTTTAAAATTTCAAGAAACACCTTCATCAGCAGACCTCAGATTCTTAAGGACTACTTGGGCTACGTCGTGGCTATTGTCGCAATACCATTTCCCGTCGATTAGCGAAGTTAAGCGACATCCGGTTACTCCACGTCCGGATGACGTAGCTACCCGTGATTCGGATCCTACGTAAAGCTGTAGGTCTCTAGGTCTCCTCGGTCACGTGACCTTTACAGTTACGAAGGAGGTTAAACCACCCCAAACCCACAAACAGAAACGCATAAGAAATACTTTAAAGGAGGACAGTTCATACAAATTTTTATATAATCCCTTCAGTGACGTATAATTCGTCGAAGCTACTAAAACATGATAACAACCAAGTAATTCTCCATTTTATATGTATGTACAGGGTGGCACAAAATTCAGGCCCCATAGTCATTATACAATTTATAAATTTTGTCTTTTGTGCTTTTCAGGCGAAAAATGCTTCAAAAATTGACGAGATACGAACGAGTTCGGTTGGTTTTTATGTATGCAAAAGAAAGTTATCGATCTGTTGCCAATGAATTTAATCAGTTGCACACAGAGAAAAAATCCAATCGATCACTCAGTTGTAACGAAACTGATTGAACGTTTTAAAAAACACAGAAAGTATCCATCACCGACCCCACAGGTTTTATTTAATGGTAATCCATTTGAGCATTTACTAGAATAAATGTTATAATGCCTATGGGTCCTGCTTTTGTGCCTGTTTTATGCCACCCTGTATATATATATATATAGTATAGACATCGCTATATAGCCTTCTTTTTAGCATGTACCTCAGACATGACCTTTCCTAAGTCAATCTGAGAAATGGGGATGGGGTGCAGTGACGAACCCGCTGCACAAAAATATATTTGGTTGGACATAGTTCCCCTTTTAAAGGGTACTTACTTTTCCCACTTGGTGGCATCAGCGTTCGTCTCAGCGCTCTCTAGTGGACGAAGGACGTAAAATGGAACAACCAGCCGTCCAGCACGTAACCTGTGAGGGCTACTTCGTGTCCAGTGTCGTACCACCGCTTCCCGTCGATCAGCGAATTTAAGCGACATTAGGTCTGATAAGTAGTTGGATGGTAGACCGTCTCCCTCTGCGTCCAGATGATGTAGTGACCTGTAGATTTGATCCCGCGTCAAGCTGTTGGTCTCTATTCTGTCGAATAACCTTTAATGTTAGGAAGGAGGCCCCCCCCCCCCCCCCCCAAATTGCCTCACTTAAAATGAAGTTCGAACAATATTTGAATCTTTAGGTCATGTGATTTTTGCGAAGGCTAAAGTCGGGGGCTCGAACCCGATGATGCTGGTATAATAATAAGAATGGAAGTTAGAAAATAAATCGCATTAGTTGGCCTGAACGCTGTGCCATCTCCCGGCCTTCCTCACTGACGACTGATTAATTATTATGTGGTTTTTTATTTAGCTATTTTATTTCTATATTTATATTTATTTATATATTCATATATTTATACGAGTATTTCTTTCTATATTTATTTATATATCTCACAGTGTATTTCTGGTTTACAGAATTGATGATGGAAACAGAGACTTTCCGAAACGTCCTCAAAAAATAAGAACAAATTCTTTTCGGCTGCATATATATATTATATATATATAATATGAGGGACGGTACGAAAATAATGCCTCTTATTGTATGTACAAACTAAAATAAGAGGTACTTTCGTACCGACCCTCGTGTGTATATATATATATATATATATATATATATATATATATGCAAATTGTATAATATTATATACCTAAAAGTTTAGATATAGTGGACGTGAAAAGAATACTCAATTACTTAGTTGGTAAAAAGAATTAAAAGGAAAAAATTAAAATGTTAATCTCGAATAACTTCAGTGTTCCTTCGCGCATTTTCTGTAAGATAAACACAGCAAAAATTTGTTTTTCTTAAATAAAAAAATTGGGCTTTATCTGATGTTAACATATTATCAGCTTCGATTGTCACATCAGCAAATTAAATTAAGTTAAATAATATATATATATATATATATGTGTGTGTGTGTGTGTGTGTGTGTGTGTGTGTGTGTATATATGTATATATATATATATATATGTATGTGTGTGTGTGTGGTGTATATATATATATATATATATATATATATATATATATATATATACAGGGCGTCCCAAAAAAATGATACACACTTTAACAGCTGATAGCTCAATTGATGTTCTTTCTTTCCAAGTTAAACCCATTAGAATTAATAATGGCAGTCAGACTAAGCTTTGAACAAAGGAAATTCATTCTAAAATGCTACTGGAAGTGTGAAAACGCAGTTGAAGTGCAAAGACAGTTTAGGAGGGAGTTTCAAACAGATCCACCAAGGGCGACTTACCATCACTCGAATTAGAGATAAGTTTGAAGCCGATGGAACTGTTCAGAATGTCCACAAGAAGCGTTCCGGAGACCACGGACATCGACAAGCCCCACAAAGCAAGAAAGAGTACTGGAAACGTATCACCAAACTCCAAGAAAATCTGTGCGGCAAGCGAGTCGTGAGGTAGGAATTTCAGAATCGTCTGTCCAACGCATTTTGAAGCGCTGTCAATGGAAAAGTTACATTCCAAGATTAGTCCATGCTATTAATGAAGATGATCCGGACCGAGAGTGGAGTATTGCGAGTGGTACTTGGCACGATGTGGATGTGGATTGGACGAAGGGGTTTCGTAGAATACCCTCCGCGTTCACCAGACCTCACACCACTAGACTTTTTTTTATGAGGATACTTAAAAGACAAAGTCTACGCTATAAAACCTGCAACAGTCGCTGAATTGAGAGCAGCCATTGAACGAGAATGCACACAAATACCAAACGAAATGTTTCGTGATGTTTGCGATTCCATTGCTTCGCGTTATCAGCAGTGCCTGGACCAGAACGGACGTCAGTTTGAAAACAGGCGTTGACAAAACAATTAAATAATGTCTGTAGATTCTATTACATTTTACATTTTGAAATGAAATGTATTTTAATAAACACTGCCTTTATAATTATTTAAAGTGTGTATACATTTTTTGGGACGCCCTGTATATATATATATATATATGAATAGAAACGACATAAGTATTAAGGAACGTTTCTGCACACGAGGAGGAGAGATAACGAAATAATGAAAAATGAGGCGAACCGCGGTTCGCCTCATTTTTATTTTCGTTATCTCTCCTCCTCGTGTGCAGAAACGTTCCTTAATACTTATGTCGTTTCTATTCATTTATATACTGCGCGGTCATTGCAGTTATTTGCATATATATATATATATATATATATATATATATATATATATGCATATATTTTTTTTAAATTAGTTACCCTTCATAAATAAAAATCACCAAATAGAAAATGGGATAACAGTTATCCCGACACACACACACACACACACACACACACATGTGTGTGTATATATATATCAGCAGGCAAGACCTGCGTGTTCGCTTCGCTCTAGAAATCAGTTCAAGAGCTTGTTAGCATCAGAACTTGCTAACAGGACTTGAAAACCTATTGGGGTTTTTTAACGTTAATGAGAGAGCAAATAAATCTTTGTGTACCTGTAAACTCTGACAAGGTCAAACCTTTTCAGACGTAATTATTTTCACAAAGAATTAATAGATAGATAGACAAATAGATAGACAGATAGACTGATAGATAAATAAATAAAGGAATAGAAGTATGGAGATTGGTAAATAAAAGATCGAGAGATAGATGGATATAAATCTAAACATATGGATTAGTAGCTAGAGAGAGAGAGAGAGAGAGAGAGAGAGAGAGAGATATGAATAAATAAAAAGAAATAAATAAAATCAAACTAAGCTAAATACTCACTTGATAATAAGTTATTTACATTTAATGTTGAAAAGAATCTAAACGCGATTATCAAGACATTGAACAATACTTCATAAAAATAAAATGAAATATTTCAGTAAAATTAAATTTTACTCAATATTTCATGCCTAGTCTGGTTTTAACTTATACATATTTAGCTTAAATTTGTGTGTGTGTGTGTGTGTGTGTGTGTGTGTGTGTGTGTGTGTGCATTTTCTTGGCTACCTTATATCATCACCACAATTTTTAGGATGCACACAAAGCTCATGGAGACACGAATGTGTGTGAACGACATCAGCGGTGTCGCCGTAGATT
>JAJOZX010009634.1:50000-117500 GCA_023014485.1 Bathynomus jamesi | reverse complement strand
TGTAACATATTTGTGAATAGTAGTCTGTTATGACTTGATCCGCTGGATCGAGAGATTCTATCTTTAGTTTTAATTGATAATAATTAGTTTTAAATTGATAATTATTTAGTTTTGTAAAAAGTGGTTGTTGCCAATGTACAGGCAGTTTTTACATAGTGGAGCCACCTCGATGGGCTGAAGTGGCCCCTAGTGTGCCCACTATAAAAATTTCTCATGTTCTTATGTTCTTGTGGTTCGGAACCCACGTAAAACTGTAGGTCCCTCCGCCACCACAGAGGACATGCGCAATACACAATTATGAACGCAGTTAGGCAGACCAGCCATGAGTGGATCCTAGAGTCTTTGTTGGTCTGAAACATTATAACATTATAACCTTTCCCAATAATTTAGTTCTTTGCACCCGTTGATCTTGGCTGTGAAGCTTCTCTGGATCCCTTCCAGCTGTCTAATGTCTTCTTTATATGGGGATGTTACGACCGAGCAGTATTCCAATTTGGGTATTATCAGGGTTTTGGTAGAGTAATCATTACATTCCTATCCCTTCGTTTAAAGGTTCTCAATATCTGCCCCGTTATTCTCTTTGCTCTGTTTATTGCTATCTTATTTTGTGTTTCAAATTTCGCATCATCTGTCATTACAACCCCTAAATCTTTTGCTCTAGAATTTCCCTGAATTTCCTGTCCACTTGGGGTATAATATGCCATGGATTTTAGGTCTTTTTTTTCTGTATCGTAACAGCTGAAATTTCTCGGTGTTAAACTTCATATTGTTGTCTTCCGTCCACTTGTAGATTCTGTTCATGTCGGTTTGTAGAGATCTTATATCTTCTGGGTTTCTCATTTTTCTACTGATCTTTATGTCATTCGCAAAGGATGTTACTATGCTGTCTCTGGTAACGTCCTCATCTATGTCAGTTAGCATGATTATGAAAAGTAGTGGAGCTAATACTGTTCCTTGTGGTACTGAGCTGAGGACCTCTGATTCTGATGAAGATACTCCTTGTACTGTAACGACTTGCTGCAGCTTGCTAAGGAAATTATATATCCATTTCCCTACTTTTCCTGTTATTCCCATATATTTCAGTTTATGTATTATGATTCCATGGTCACACTTGTCGAACGCTTTGGCAAAGTCTGTGTATATTACATCATATTTTTCATTACTTTCAAGTGCATCAATAATGTTGTTGTAGTGTTTCATTAGTTGTGATAGGCATGATCTGCCTGATCGAAACCCATGTTGGTTATCATTGAATTTTTTCTGAGTCTCCAAAAAGTCATAGAGTTTCTGTCTAACTATTCTATTTCTGTCTAATTGTCTAACTAACTGTATGTATATATATATATGAAAATTATTTCACGAAAGTAACACGTGAAAAATATTTATGATGAATGAAACCACGAAGGAAAGGAAACACAGAATGGTGCTGAAGCGCTTTCGTCTAATGACATCCTCAGGAACACTGAAGTACATAAAAAGTTACAGCCTATATATAGATTACAGAAAAAAAATATATATATATATATATACAATAAACGGAGAAATAAAAATAAAAATTAAACATTAAAGGATTGTGGGAGGAGCATACAAATTTGTAAGGAAAAAACTACCGATGTTTTAGCACTTTGCTCGAATCCAACACAAGATCAAATGAATTGTTTCCAACCAATGTTATAGTTAATTAAAAAAAATAAATAAAAAATAAATTGAAAAATAAAAATAAAAATAAAACTTATAAGAGGAGCATACAAATTTATACTGGAAATCTGCCCAGATTTTAGCACTCTGCCCTTCTTGTCTAAGTTCGATGTATATAAAAATAAATTGAAAAATAAAAGTTATTAGAGTAGCATACAAGTTTACCAAAGGGTTAGCGTTCTACCCTTCTTATCTAAATCCGTTCTGAAGGAATTCAAAACAACAGGATCGAGTTGAAAAAGACCTTTGCTTATGTTGAAGTTATTTGTAAGTTGGATAATGGCAGATTCATTGTTAATAGAAATATTCTTGAGTCTGCCATTATCCAACTTACAAATAACTTCAACACAAGCAAAGGTCTTTTTCAACTCGATCCTGTTGTTTTGAATTCCTTCAGAACAGATTTAGATAAGAAGGGTAGAACGCTAAACCTTTGGTAAACTTGTATGCTACTCTAATAACTTTTATTTTTCAATTTGTTTTTATATACATCGAACTTAGACAAGAAGGGCAGACTGCTAAAACCTGGGCAGATTTCCAGTATAAATTTGTATGCTCCTCTTATAAGTTTTATTTTTATTTTTATTTTTCAATTTATTATTATTATTATTTTTAATTAACTATAACATTGGTTGAAAACAATTCATTTGATCTTGTGTTGGATTTGAGCAAAGTGCTAAAACATCGGTAGTTTTTTCCTTACAAATTTGTATATTCCTCCCACAATCCTTTAATGTTTAATTTTTATTTTTATTTCTCCGTTTATTGTGTATATATATATTTTTTTTTTTTTTCTGTAATCTATATATAGGCTGTAACTCTTTATGTACTTCAGTGTTCCTGAGGATGTCATTAGACGAAATCGCTTGAGCACCATTCTGTGATTCTGTTTCCTTTCCTTCGTGGTTTTATTTATATATATATATATATATATATATATATCTATATATATATATATATATATATATATACAGGGTGGCGCAAAGGTCTCACATTATTGGAATTTTCAGTGTTGACTATAATATATTATTTTTTTCTTTAGGTACGTGATGGATGCGAAATTAACAATAGACGAGAGGGTGAGCTTGGTTTTAATGTATGAAACACCAGGTACAACAAATCGATGAATCGGTACATCCCCTACCTAAAAGAAAAAAAATTCATACTGAAAATTCCTATGATGCGCGACTTTTGCGTCACCTGTATATATATATATATATATATATATATATATATATATATATATATATATATATATATATATATATTATATACGTGTGTGTGTGTGTGTGTATATATATATATCCAGTGCTGAAGCACATGAACACGAATGAGATTCACCAAAAGTTAGCATTTTTGTGTTATGACACGTGACTGCATAACTGGTTCATTTCTCTTTAACGATTGTACCATGATGGAGCGAACTATCTTAACATTACTACAAGTCTTTTTTATTTCGTTGCTCTTCGCACTTTCGAGATACAACCTTTCCTAATCGCTCGATAAGCTGTGGTAGACCGATAGCGTGGCCACTTGGTCGACTTAACCTTTTGGAACTTTTATCTATTAGGGTATGTTAAAAAACTCGCGTATCCAGACAAACCCAAGTACGAGTATATAATATATATATATATATATAGTACATATGGGAATGAACTCAGAATGGTTCCCTGAGGTTTTTTATGATACACACAGACCGGCTCGAGCTAGCATCATGAAAAAAAAAACTATAGTATTTGTCATTTACCATAACTTATTCAGACTATAGTGGATTTAATTGTCCTAGAAGAGTTCCTTGTTCCACGCACGGTCTGTGTGTAATATATATATATATATATATATATATATATATATATATATATATATATATATATATATATATATATATATATATATCTGGCAGAACTCCGTTAAAGAATCAGAGAGGTTATTGAATCTATTCCACAAGAGCATCTTTCCAATGTGTTATCTGTGTTCAGCAAAGTTTTCGAAAAAATTGTAAAAAGTAGAATGCAGCGATATTTAGAATCTTACAATTTATTATCTCCAAATCAATATGGCTTCCGTAATAATAGAACAACGGAAATGGCTATTTTAAATCTTATGGAAAATGTAAATATAGCTAAGGAGAACAAAGAAATAATGATGCCAATATTTATAGATTTGAGTAAGGCGTTTGATGTAATAGACCATAATATTCTACTTAATAAATTGTATTGTTACGGCTTTAGAGGGGCAATCAGTGATTGGTTTAAAAGTTATTTGTCCGATAGATATAATTTTGTATCAGTAAATAAGGTTTGCTCCACTAAAGCGCTTGTCAAACATGGTGTGCCACAGGGCTCAGTGCTGGGTCCACTGTTATTTTTATTATATATAAATGACCTTCCACGTTCATCTGATATACTGAACTTCATAATGTTTGCAGATGATACAAGCGTCTCTTTTTCTTGCAAAGATGTTAATACAGCTAAGAATATATTTCATTCAGAATTCATCAGTGTAATGAAATGGTTGACCACCAATAAACTCTTCCTAAATACCAGTAAAACAAATTTCATGATTTTTTACTAATAAAAGAAATGTATATCTTGATGAACTCAATGTTAATGAAATCACCATAAAGGAGTGTACTGTAACAAAATTTCTTGGTGTAATGCTAGATAAGAATTTGCAATGGAGTGATCATGTAAATTATATCGCGAAAAAGATTTCAAGGAGCGTTGCTATAATGTTTAAACTTAGAAATGTAGTCCCTAAACAAGTTTTATTGACTCTTTATCATACTCTTGTTCTTCCTTATATAACATACTGCACCCTTGTTTGGGGAAACTCCGCTAACAACGCATTAAATGGTATCTTTGTCATCCAAAAACGAGCAATAAGGTTATTATCTGATGCTGATTTCCTTGATCACTCTAGTGCATTATTTAAAGAGCTAAACCTACTAAAGCTCAATGATATTATGAAAAACTATATAGAGCTATGGGTTGATTGCCTGTTACCCTCATCCGTTGGAAATGTCCAGCAGATTTCAGTGGAGAGTGAACGACAAAAGCCCTATATATTTTCGTTAGAGAGTTATGAATATGTAGGTCTTTAAAGGACCTTTTTATATTTAATTGTTTATGGTAATTTTAGCGTCGGGATTTTAGACGCCTAATATTAGAATGAAAATGAAATTGCCTCACTTTAATTTTGATGGATCTTAGTTTGCTTCGATGCAGGGCGTTACGATCTTTTTCGGTGTAGGGCCGCCACGATGGAGTTACGCAATGAGTTAACGTCTTGTAATAAATATGGGCTGTCACAATATAGACACTTCTGGGGATAGGCCTATCCTATTTTATGTATTAATTTTATTATAAGGAATTCACTCAGAACTTGAGGGAAGACTTAAAACACACCTTCCCTGTTTAAAGCGTTCGCTGTAACATAAACAGCTCTGAGAGCCGTTCCTTTAATATATCTTCATATTTTCGTATAAATTGCTGATTTTGCAAAGGTTGGACTCTTTCTCCCTTGTATTTTGCATGGGTTAGCAAATGAAAAATTTGGTTCACGTGATATAAATGAAGGTTTCTCGTGGTTGTACAGACCCGACGCCTACATACGGTTTCTATGTATGTATGGCAATCATTTCATTCCCATTAGGCTATGTCGCCAATCCCGAGCCAATTTTGTATAGATATTTAATTCAATTAATTAATAATTTATATTTAATTATGAAATAAAGGTACCACATATGATACCATGTTGTGGTTTTTCCATAGATATAACCAAACTGGCACATTTTATTTTTATTTACAAGTGTAAGAGCAAAATCATTAATTTGCAATGGGTAAATAGATATTTGTAACTCATCAAGAAATCCACCCGTATCAGACCAGAAATAGATCAAAGATTGTTTACCTCAATTTAGATTGTCTTCATCTCAAAAACTACCCATTTTCATTGGATTGAAACTATGGAATGACTTGCATGCCGATATAAAAAATATTGCGAATATAAATTTGTTTAAAACCAAGTTAAAATCCCGATTAATAATGGGATACTAACAAAAATCTTGGATTAATGTCCACTAATAATGTTTAATATTGTCCATTAATATTGTTTAATATTGAAATACAGGCTTTAACTATTAATAATACTTATTTATTTATTTATTTATTTTATTATTATTAATTTATAACGGGTAGCTGCTTATTTTTAATAAGAGCCCAGTAAAGCCTAAAGCTTAAGGGCCAAATAAAAAAAATAAATAAATAAAAAAAAATAATAATAAATAGTCGAGCTTCACAATTATTTATGTCATTGTAAAAATTGTAAATTGTAAAAAGACTACTGTATTTATTTTATTATTAATAAAGGTTATTCTATTCTATTCTATTCTATGTTTTAATGGAGTTCGAGCGTCGAATACACGTTGTTGCGACGGTCATGATGGTCATCATGTGGAAATATTCTAACCCTGGGCAGCTTGGAAATGTAAACAACCACATATATACTAGTATATATAAAACTCAGTGGTGTTTCTGGCCCTTTTTCAGTGATGGGGCCCATACTGCATTAAAATAAACACGCTTATATAATTTTAATATATAACGACAGTACCTTAATAAATAAGAAGTTTGGCCTTACGGGCCCCATTGAAACGAACGCCACTAATATATATATATATATATATATATATATATAAAATGAATGATAGATAAATAACAAACACAAAGTCATTTAAATTCGGTTGAAACACTAAAACTCAAATACAAAAATCTTCATAAAGAATAAGATAAATATATTTACCATGTACATATACATACATCAGCATATATATATATATATAAGAAAATTCAATAGGAAAATAAATGTTTCGAGTTTATTGTCCCTTTTTCCTTCTTTTAAGTTGTTGTTTGCATTTTCTGAAATGACGTGAAAATTACTTTGAAAGTATTTAGACAATTTGCGGAAAATTGCTTTTTTTTGTAAAAATTAGAGGTAAAAGTATATATATCGTGGTTAGCATCGCTGATACGAATCTACCGGCCCCGGGTTCGATTCACGGCGACGGCAGGCGGCGCGCGGCTCACCCGGCTGTTCATCCTTCCTTACGAAAAAATTGGTTCGTAGGTAAATGGGTACCCTGTGTAGTGTGTAGCCTAGTGGTTAAGACGCTGGACTGCTGCTGATTGGGAGGTCGTGAGATCGAGTCGGGGCGAGGAATTTGTAATTTCTAACCACACGTCGTGGTCGTTGCTCGGATGCCACTTTAAGTTGTAGGTCTAAGGTGGAGCAACTAGCCTGGCCTTCGCCAGAATGAACGATTCGGGCGGAAACAAAACCAAAGTTAACCAAGGTTATATATATATATATATATATATATATATATATATAGAGAGAGAGAGAGAGAGAGAGAGAGAGAGAGAGTTAATTATATCAAGCAATTATTACAGAATAATAATATTTAAACCCTTTTTTTTTTAATGTTTTAAGAAACTTCCCCATAATTTGGAGCCCGTTAATGTCAGACGATTTCTCATCTGGAAAATTTGACGTCATTTTGCATTAAAAGGTTAACGGATGAAAGACGTTAGAAATTGTAGTCTAACATAACGGATTCGTAATATGAGCTTCATTGTAAGTTTTTCATTTATGATTTCATGTTCTTAAAATTTATGGAATATGTTTTATAGTTATATATAATACAAACATTAAATACTTTTATAATGAATACCGTATGCAATAATATATATATATATATATATATATATATGATGAATTTCACAATTAAACACGTGAAATGAATGATTGATGTAAACTCACAAGGAAGGAAAAATGATTCCAAGGCCTTTCGTGTATTCAGAAGTACACCTCGTCAGGAATGATTCCCTGACGAGGTGTACTTCTGAATACACGAAAGAACTTGGAATCATTTTTCCTTTTCCTTGTAGGTTTACATCATATATATATATAACCTTGGTGAACCTTGATACTGTTTCCGTCCGAATTTTTCATTCTGCCGAAGGTCAAGCTTGTCACTCCCTTGTCACTCCACCTTAGACCTACAATTCAACGTGGAATCCGAACCACGCCCCACCACCAGCCCAGCATCTTAACCACTAGGCTACCCAGGGTACCCATTTATCTACCAACTAATTTTTTTATTGAGTGGAAGGATGAACAGGTGGGTTTTGCTGCACGTTGCCTGCCGTCACCCGGTCTCGATCCCGGGACAGATGGATTCGTAGTCAGCAACGCTAACCACTACACCACCGAGGCTCATATATATATATATATATATATAAAGGATGTCTCAGAAATCGCGCACCATAGGCTTTATTCAGATTTACGAGGTTTATGAGTCGAAATGGTTTATAAGTGATGTTTAATTACAATATATGTTCGATAACGTTCGAATAATAAAATTAATAGTATGTACAGTTAATCTAAACGCTATCTTAAAATAATGGCTTAAAATAATTGGCTAATGTGGCTTCATTCAGTTTAATTATTTTAAGATAGCTTTTTGATTAACTGTACATACTATTAATTTTATTATCCGAACATTATCGAACATATATTGTAATTAAACATCACTTATAAACCCTTTCGACTCGTAAACCTCGTAAATCTGAATAAAGCCTATGGTCACGACTTCTGAGACACCCTGTATATACAGAGTGGCCCAAATGTAGGGATACAGTTTCATATGTTGATTTTTTAAATTCATTTTCCTTTCATTGATAGTCTGCTTGGAGCTGCGGTCCCGAGCGTTTCATTCCACTCCCTTCTTACAGTTAGAGCATTTTCCGATTTCCAATAATGTTTCAGCACCCACTTCCGTTGGTCATTAGACAGGTTACCAACCGTTATTATCTACCGTGAAAGGAAAATGAATTTAAAACATCAACATATGAAACTCTATACCTACATTTGGGCCACTCTGTATATAATATATATATATATATATAATATATATATATATATGTAAAGAACGACGCTGTATAGAAGAACGTTCCGCACAAGATGAGGAGGGAGAACGAACAAATGAAAAATGAGGTAAACCCCGGGAATCGAACCGGATCTTCCGATTGCCGGTCAGATATGCTATCCACTACACCATGGGCCTCGATTGATCAGAAGTCGTAATTCTCCTACATACGAGCAGAAACCAATGCCATGAGGGGGCACCTCCCGCATGCCGCACAATATACATCTTCTATACAAGCGTCGTTTTACATTAATTATACTGTGTGTTGTTTGAGGTTAATATATATATATATATATATATATATATATCAATGATGTAGGTCGAGACACCATGGCCAAGACCGAGACCGAGACCAGAAGAAAAGGTTTCGAGACCGGTCTCCAGTCCTACATCACTGATATATATATATATATATATATATATATATATATATATATATATAACGTTGGTTTTTGCTTCCGCCCGAATTGTTCATTCTGCCGAAGGTAAAGCTTGTCACGCCACCTTAGACCTACAATTTAACATGGAATCCTAACCACGCCCCATCACGGGCGGTCAGAATTTACAAAGTCCTCTCCCGGACTCGATCTCATGACCTCCCGATCAGCAGCCCAGCGTTTTAACTACGAGGCTTTCCAGGTACCCATTTATCTACCAACCAAATTTTATTGTGTGGAAAGATGAACAGCTGGGATTTGCTGCGCGCCGCCTACCGTCACCGGATCTCGAACCCGGGGCTGATGGATTCGTAGTCAGCGATGCTAACCACTACATCACCGGGCGCAGCCAAATATATATATATATATATATTATAATATATATATATATATATATATATTGTGTGTGTATATATATATATATATATATATATATATATATTGTGTGTATATATATATATAATATATATATATATATATATATATATATATATATTATATATATAGTGTGTAGTGGTTGGCGTCGCTGACTACAAATCCATCGGCCTGGGTTCGAGACCGACAGCAGCCGGCGCGCAGCAAAACCCCAGCTGTTCATCCTTCCACACAATAAAGAAAGTGGTTGGTAGATAAATGGGTACCCTAGGTGCCTAGTGGTTAAAACGCTGGGCTGCTGATGGGGCGTGGTTCGGATTCCACGTTAAAACTGTAGGTCTAAGGTGGAGTGAAAGCTTGACTTTCGTCAGAATGAACAATTCGGGCGGAAGCTAACTAAAGGTACTAAAGGTACATACAGTATATATATTATGTGTGTGTGTGTATATATACATATATATTAATATATATATACATATATGCGCTTCGGTGGTGTAGTGGTTAGCCTCACTGACTACGAATCCATCAGTCCCGGGATCGAGACCCGGTGACGGCAGCCAGCGCGCAGCAAAACCCAACTATTTATCCATAAAGAAAGTGGTTGGTAGATAAATGGATACCCTGGGTGGCCTAGTGGTTAAGACGCTGTGCTGCTGGTGGGGCGTGGTTCGGATTCCACATTAAACTGTAGGTTTAAGGTGGAGTGAAAAGCTTGACCTTCGTCAGAATGAACAATTCGGGCGGAAGCTAACCAAAGGTTAAACCAAAGATTTAACCATATATATATATATATATATATATATATATATATTATATATATATATTTATATATATATATATATATATGGTAAAAATTAAGTTTCGTAAACATTACTTATATATATATATATATATATATATATATATATATATATATATATATATATATATATATGGTAAATATTCAGTTTCGTGGACACCAGTTTCTTTACCTCTGAGTGACCAAAAGTTGGTGACGTAGGAAACAACTAATTAACTAGCACGACCACCTAACCTAGTGTAACCTAACCTAGATATAATTATCACCCTGACTGGCACTAAGTGTGAAATGGGCGGATCGTCGAAATCTGGTATTTTGAAACTATATATAATATATATATATATACACAGTGATTCAGAATTTGTTTTTCTTGAACTTTGTAGGAAACGGAACCTGCATAACGAGAACGTGTTTTAAAAGAGGAGTGAATGGGGAATTTTTTTCATTACAAAACTTGCGAGTGTTTTGTTTAAGATGAGAAGATAAATTATACTCAATTTTGGGGTGGTTGAAAATGATCATTTGGATGGATATTCTTGACTCAGTGACATGCCATGCCCCTGACGCCAGAATCATACGTGACACACATGAAAAGTTTCTAGAAACCCGTTCGGTCATGGATAAAGCTCGCTGTGCACGTCCGAGGTCAACTCGAGCAGAAGAGACTGAGCAAGTTGTCGAGGAAGCGTTTTCTGCTTGTGAGACAAATCCATCAAACGGACAGCTTTGGAATTGGACATAGTTACTCTACCAGTCAACGAATGCTTAAGAACGATATTAAAATAAATACCTACAAAATCCAGATTGTGCATAAATTTCGTGATGTGGGTCAATACAGAGTCTGGAAAAATATGCGATCTTACTTTATCATGCTGAGAGCGATCTATTTCTTTTAGATAACACCTGGTTTGGTTTAACGATAAGGTAATATCGTATGCGTATGGAAGTTAACCCGCGAACTGTCGCATTTGAGGACTTTAAAACTAAAGAGCGTATCGTGAATATCAGCGAGAGACACCAAAACTTACGTTTGTCGCGTTCTCTCGATCAGCTTTTCTCTTTCAAATATACTGAAAAATAAACAACTAATAATTAAATGTTGGAGCAAGTTGCCTTCCCTCATTTAGAATCCTTTGGCCTCGATGAAATTATCTTGAACAGGACGGAGCTCCACCTCATTTCACACTTGGGGTCCGACAGCTCTTAAATCAGTACTTTTCTGATTGGTGAACTGGGAGACGCGAACTAACTCCTTGGGCCCTACACCCATCTGACCTGACCCCAATAAATTTTTTCCTGTGGAGCTATATGAGAGCCAAAGTTTATGCGAGAAAACTTCAAAATTTGGACAATTTATAAAAATAACGCATAACCGCTAGCCGTTATTGGGGGAATTTCTACATAAACCATTGTCTGATATTGCTAATAAAGTGCTCAGGTGCCTCTGTGTGCATTCAAATTGGTGATGTACATGTGCAAGTGGCTTCAATGTTATAGAAAAGATTTAGTGACATTATCTCTCTTGCAAACATAATTCCAAATATTGGTTTGAATAATAATAATAATAATATATATATATTATATATTATATATATATATAGGGATGAAGATGCTGTTCTGTGCTTTTTATATACGTCTGAACGGCTTGGGTAATCCTGCACCAAATTTAGTATACACATTAAGGGAGAACAGTGAGGGTTTAGTAACATTCGCCCCTGCCAGTCCTTCCCTAGTTTGTGTTTCGGAGGCTTTGCTGTGCAAGGAGCAGCGGGCATTCTAATATATATATATATATATATATATATAATATATATATATATATATTACAAAATTACCATCACCAGGAGTCGAACTAAGCACCTTTGAGTAAAAGGAAAGGGCGCTGACCGCTGCGCTACAAGGTAAAAATTAGCAGGACATAGCATGACGCATATTTCATAACCCGAGCACCCTTAACGCTTTGACGCCCAGAGGTTTTTTCGAGCAAAAATCATGTATGTTTAATTGTTTATGTATGATATTTGATGAAATGCTTTAATTGTACTGAGTGTGGGGGGGTTAGCACGGGAAACACCTTTGAACGCGAAAGTTTTATGCGATCCCTCGGGTGATGAAATACGCATCATTTGTGCAAATTTTTACCTTGTCGTAGCGCAGTGGTCTGCGCCCTCGTTCTACTGAAGAGGTGCTAGTTTGAATTTTGGTGAAGGTAGTTTTGTAATATATATATATCAAACAAATCAAACAGCACATTCGAAGTTATTATATTAGAAATAAAAGAACTGAACCAAACCATTATGGACGTCTACAGACCACCAAACACTACAAAAAGTGAATTCCAATTTGCCACTAATGAAATACAAAACATGTAAAAATTACTTGAAACTTCAGCAACAAATATTCTATTTTGCGGAGATTTTAATTTCCCATTCATATCATGGAAGAAAAATGACGAAGTCATATACGTGAGAAGTTTCATGGCAACATTACAAAAGATGATAGAACCCAAGCAATAATGCTATTAGATATGATGGAACATTACGCCCTTACTCAGGAAATCTGTGAAGCCACTAAGAAAAAGAACGTTTTGGATTTAATTTGACAAATAACAATGAGATAATAATAAATAAAATATAACGCATACAAATTTCTCCGACCATAACCTAATCGATATACGATTGAAGTTAGACCCAGAGGTCCGAAACGCATCCCAGAGAGGCAGAAGGAATATTTGAAGGCTTAAACATAAATTCAAAGAAAGTAGATTGGGAAAGTGTTAATAAAGATTTAAAGGAGGTAAATTGGGAATTGCTACTTCACGAGAAGACTCCAGAACAAATACTAGGTATAATAGATTCTGGAACCAAACCTATATTACTGAAGCATGTTCCAGAGAGACAAAAGAGAAAATGTAGCAAGCTCGAGAGAAAAATCAGAACATTATTTAGACAACGGAAGCCCGTAAAACATCTCCACAGATGCAAAACTGATGCAAGGAGACTCAAATTAGAGAGGAAACTACGAGAAACAGAAATAAAACTAAAGCAAACATTCATACATAAGACAAACGAGGAAGAAATAAGGTAGCAGAAAACAAAAAATAACCCAAAATACTTCTACAGTTTGCGAAAAGGAAAATGCAGTGCAAAGATAGTATTGGTCCGTTGATAGACGTGGAGGCCAAACACACAATGACCTCAAAAAAATGATCAACTGCTTAAGGAACAATTTAACTGTGTTTAGTACCCCTAAGCCCGAGATGAAAGTAGAAACGCAGATAAATTTTTCGACATCGATACAAATCAGCAAGGACAAATTCTGGCACAAACCTATTAATGGACTTAGAGTTCTCGGAAGGAGATGTAATTAAGGCTCTATCACAGATGCGAGACAATTCGGCATCAGGGCCAGACACATGGAGTGCCACATTTCTGAAGAAATGTAAAGAGAGTTTTGCCAAACCGCTATACTTACTATGGAGGAAATCACTCGACACAGCACAAATTCCACTGCCATTAAAGAACGAGAAAATTGCCTCTTTATTCAAAGGTGGTAACAGAGCAATGCCCAAGAATTATCGACCGGTAGCTCTCACCTCACACCTTATAAAGTCCTTTGAACGTATAATTAGAAGCGAAACTACCTACAAGAAAAGAACTTATACAACCCAGTAGTATGACTGCAAAAGGAGAGAGTGCAGAACAATTGCAATGTTGATCATATGAGTGCCAGTGCCAACCCCCTCCCCCTTGTTGCAAGGTGCCAACCCCCCTCTACCAGTGCCAACTCCCCCAGCAAGCTAGGGGAGTCCATCTAACCTCTTTGGGGGAGAAGTTGGGACGGCTTTATCCCCAAAGGGGTATGCCTAACCTAAGAGAGAGAGAGGAGGAGAGATAGGAAGAGACCATCCAGCGTCTGCGAGATGCAGAAACTTAATGAGAGCTCAGGTAGCATCACTTGGCTAAGAACAGGAAATCTGCAATTGGCTTAGAAGACTTAGAAGGCATAAATAGCCTGTATATATTAATAACCTTCAAACGAATTAAAAGCACACACAAACGCACATACACTCCCATAGATAAATCCCCTATTATTACACACACACACACACACATATTATATATATATATATATATATTATATATAGTGATGCATGTAAAGCCCCAATAGCAAAATATATACGAGCATAACCACCACGCAAAAAGAAAACACCACAGCACCACATCTACCAATCGTCTAAGTATAGTTTACCATTACCTAACCAAACCCACCGCTTTTACTTACCAGCTCCTGGTAGACTGACAAGGTCTCTAAATACCCAATAGACAGAGCTATTAAGCATAAACAAATACATTTATGGTGCCACGGGGTAGACCGGCAAAGTCTCAAAAAAAGGGAGACGCTAATGGTTTTCCTACTAAACTTCTAATGGTGGAACACCACGAGGCCAATTTGACGTTTGGAGTGCGATCTTTTATACAAAAAATTGAATAAGATAAACTTAGTTTAATGCCAAAACAAATTTCCACCATAATATACAATTTTATCCTTAAACTATAACATAAAAAGCATTAATTGATTTTATATTAAAAATATATTGTACTTCGGGATACCTATTTCATTTCTCGTCTTTCGCCCAATTAGATTCTATTTCGGGATAATTTATTAATTTTTACTCTTTCGGCCAATTATTTTGTTTCAATACAAATTTGTCTTTAAGACACCAATATATCTTTAAACCTTTTTACAAAAAATGTTAATATGATTTTTAAAACAAAATAGATTCTATTTCGGGGTAACTTATTCATTTTTCCTCTTTTACGCAACTATTTTGTTTCAATACAAATTTATCTTTAATACACCAATATATTTTTAAACCTTATTGCAAAAAAAAATATTAATATAACTTTATATTAAAAATAGATTGTATTTCGGGGTAACTATCGCAAGAATATCCATAGAGTATTTGAACATCTTGTTCCTCAATCTTCGCACGGTTCAATGTAGCCTTAAAAGTCTCAAAGGAGGGAGGGCTAGGGCGTCTTTCAGTATTCGCCACATCTTCCGTCTTTACCGAATACCACTTCATAAACGTCGAACACGCAATATCAAAGGTAGCCATCACTATTCTTCGTCTACGTGAGAAATCTTCAAATGTACGTCTGAGATCCAGGGTTTGCAGCGGTCAACTGAGCACGCAAGGTAGAGATATACCCAGATAGTAGCAGGAAACACGTGACCTTTGATCGATCATACAGGGGGCGGAGTTTAGGACTTTCCCTATACATACGTTACTATTTAATTATTTGGAGAGATGTTACCCAATGAAGTTTAATTGACTTAGAAATAAAGACAAACCTTTATTCCTTAATGTATGTGGGGGGTGGGGTTCAATTAAATATATGAAATATCTTTGCTTACCATACCAAATAAACTTCAATATATATATATATATATATATTAGTGTATTCCAGGCTTTAATTAAAAGCCACTGTACCGTAAATTGAAATCTTACAACAATAAAGGAAATATACTGAACATTTTCTGGCTGATAGGCGCCAATGTGTGTGATTGTTATTGATTCTAATGGATGGAGTTAACCGTGATTTGTCGGTGTTTACATTCGCGGTTCGCCCCTTGCCAGCCCATAATGCGCCTCAGTCAGTGTCTCTTAGCGTTACCAAAGACAATATTAGCAACAATGTTAGCAGAGGGAAGGGTTATAACAATGCTTTCTCCAGGATTTGAAATTAGAGGGGGCGTTCGAATTTTAATGGGGTGAGGGCCGAGGGGTGAGGCCTTGAAGGCGAAGGTGGGCTTTATGGCACCATAATAAAAAATTGAAAAAAAGTATATATATATATATATATATATATATATATATATATATATATATATCGAACTACAAGTTTAGGTGCCACACTGCGCTATTTACTTAATTTGTATATATTTGATGGAGAAGCGGTGCTCTCCGTATAATTAATTTCTTTATTTTGTGCGTATTATTAAGGGAAAAATATAGTTTGTAGGCATTTTCCTAGTTCATGTCAGACGAATTTATTCGGCATCCGTCTTAATACACAAATTTATCTAAACACAGTAACTAGCTAACGCTTACAGTTAAAATTGTTTCCACAGTAATGTTATGAAATAGTATTTATAGATGCATTTAGTAGGGTCCATCCAAGTAATGAAATTTTCTATGCATATTTATAAAGAAAACGGAATTTTGTTTAAGGGGGTTCTTAATTGTTCATCGAATTAGTGTATACAATACGTTTTACGTTACTGCGTTTCAACATTTCTAACACATATAGGGTCATAGACAGGGGTAAAGATGGACTGAGGAAGATTTAGAACTCCAGAATGAATTGTCGACGAGATGTATTGTGTTAATTTTATCTACTCTAGCAGTGATTCTAGCAAGGAGAGTGTATAACAGACTTTGATTTTACCCGAGAAGATGGAGGACAAATGAAACCAAATTCAACGGCAGGTCGGGACAACTGGAACGCATTAGTGATTAAAAACTGTAAAAATTAAATAGCTACACCTTTATACTGGATATGGACAAGATCCCTAGACACTGGGGAAATACCGAGCATCTTGAAAAGAGCTAACATTGTCCCTATATATAAAGGAGGGGACAGATCTCAAGCAAAGAACTATAGACCAATGTCATTGACGTCCCACCACCAAAGTATTTGAAAGAATAGTTAGAGAGAAAATTTATGATTTCATGGAGACACTGGAAAGATTCAACAAAAATCAGCACGGATTCGAGTGTTAGAAGGCAGTATATATATATATATATATATATATATATATATATATATATATATATATATATATATATATACATATCGGGCTACAAGATTAGTTGCCAGAATGAGCTATGCATTGAATTAGTTTTGCTATTTGAACATTTTGAGAAGATTAATTCGAATTATTGCAGTACCAAACATATTTCGGGGTAACCTATTAATTTTTGTCGTGATTTTACGATACAGTGTTAGATGGAAGTATATATATATATATATATATATATATGATACACACAGACCGTGCAAGGAACAAGGAACTCTTCTAGGAAAATTAAATTCACATATGAGTTCATTCCCATCAGGAAACGAACATGTTATATGCCTTGAAAAGGTGACGCTCAATTCTGCCAGTTGAGTTGTTTTAAGTTTTGGTTTTTGGCTAAAAATATAATAGTTACCCCTTTTTCTTTGATGTATTCAATCCGACGTGAAGGCAGCGAGTCTTTTGCTTATACTGAGGTTCTAAATGTAGCGGGGCTAGGTGCTTTAAACCCTAGATCCTGTCCCAAAGCTAGATCCTATCTGCTTTGCAGATAGTGGTGAAAGGAAGCTATACTTTTGGGACCACTTTGCGAGGACCCTTTCCCACGTCGGGCTAACATCATGAAAAAGAAACACTATAGTGTTTGTCATTTACCATTATTTATTCGGACTATACTTAATTTAATTTTTCTAGAAGAGTTCCTTCTTCCATGCACGGTCTGTGTATCATAAAAAAACCTCAGGGAACCATTCTGAGTTCATTCCCATATATATATATATCTATAATATATATATTATATATATATAATATATATTATATATATATATATATATATATATATATATATATATTGGGAATGAACTCAGAATGGTTTCCTGCTACGGACAAATGAATGCAATAAAAAATAACCGTTTACATATGTGTCTTCCTGCCCTCTGGTGTCTGCAGTCTGAAGCAAAATCTGCTACCATGAGTCAGTAGTTGGTAGGAGCGCTTAAAAGGAGGGTGTGTTTTTGCAGTACGTATAAATCTCTAAACTGGAACAACGTGCGTTCGGAGACGAACGAAATGATTAAAACAGCTTTGGAAATGATGCTCTCAGTGTAGCTAACGTTCACAAATGGCACAAAAAGTTAAAAATGGAGAAACATCGCTTGAAGAGAAGGAACGCAGAGGCTGCCCTTCCACCTCTCGTACGGATGAAAATGACCAACAGATTCGATTTCTGGTACGAGCAAATGTTTCTCCATTTTTAAACTTTTTGTGCCATTTGTAAACGTTAGCTACACTGCGAACATCATTTCCAAAAGCTGTTTTAATCATTTTGTTCGTCTCCGAACGCGCGTTGTTCCATTTCAGAGATTTATACGTACTGCAAAAACATACCCTCCTTTTAAGCACTCCAACCAACTACTGACTCACGGTAGCAGATTTTCCTTCAGACTGCACACGCCAGAGGGCAGGAAGACTCACATATGTAAACGGTTATTTCTTATTTGCATTCATTTGTCCGTAGCAATAAAATTATCGATACTTTTTTATCACGCTCGTATATATATATATATATATATACTTTTCAGTTTTTTACTATGGTTCCATAAAGCCCACCTTCGGCCTCACGGTCTCACCCTTCGGTCCTCACCCCCTTAAAAATTCGAACGCCCCCTCTAATTTCAATTCCTGGGGAAAGCACTGTTGTAACCCCTCCCTCTGCTAACATTGTTGCTAATATTGTCTTTAGTAGCGCTGAGAGACTCTGACTGAGGCGCATTGTGGAGAGCTAGCAGGGAGAACCGCGAATGTAAACACCGACAAATCACGGATAACTCCATTAGAATCAATAACAGACACACATTGGCGCCTATCAGCCAGAAAATGGTCAGTATATTTCCTTTATTGTTGTAAGATTTCAGTTTACGGATTAATCTTCTAAGCGGTACAGTGGCTTTTAATTAAAGCCTGGAATACACTACTATATATATTTGAAGTTTATTTGGTATGGTAAGCAAAGATATTTCATATATTTAATTGAACCCCCACCCCCACATACATTAAGGAATAAAGGTTTGTCTTTATTTCTAAGTTAATTAAACTTCATTGGGTAACATCTCTCCAAATAATTAAATAGTAACGTATGTATAGCGAAAGTCCTAAACTCAGCCCCCTGTATGATCGATCAAAGGTCACGTGTTTCCTGCTACTATCTGGGTATATCTCTACCCTACGTGCTCAGTTGACCGCTGCAAGCCCTGGATCTCAGACGTATATTTGAAGATTTCTCACGTAGACGAAAAATAGTGATGGCTACCTTTGATATTGCGTGTTCGACGTTTATGAAGTGGTATTTGGTAAAGACGGAAGATGTGGCGAATACTGAAGACGCCCTAGCCCTCCCTCCTTTGAGACTTTTAAGGCTACATTGAACCGTGCGAAGATTGAGGAACAAGATGTTCAAATACTCTATGGATATTCTTGCGATAGTTACCCCGAAATACAATCTATTGTTAATATAAAGTTATATTAATATTTTTTTGCAATAAGGTTTAAAAATATATTGGTGTCTTCAAGATAAATTTGTATTGAAACAAAATAGTTGCGTAAAAGAGGAAAAATGAATAAGTTACCCGAAATAGATCTATTTTGTTTTAAAAATCATATTAACATTTTTTTGTAATAGGGTTTAAAGATATATTGGTGTCTTAAAGACAAATTTGTATTGAAACAAAATAATTGGCCAAAAGAGGAAAACTTAATAAATTACCTGAAATAGAATCTAATTGGGCGAAAGACGAGAAATGACATAGTTATCCCGAAATACAATCTATTTTTAATATAAAATCATATTAATGCTTTTTATGTTATAGTTTAAGGATAAAATTGTATATTATGGTGGAAATTTGTTTTGGCATTAAACTTAGTTTATCTTATTCAATTTTTTGTATAAAAGATCGTTTCCAAACATCAAATTGGCCTCGTTGTGTTACACCATGAGAAGCTTAATAGAAAAACTATTAGCGTCATCCTTTTTTTTGGAGACTTTGTCGGTCTACCCCCTGGCCTCATAAATGTATTTGTTTATGCTTAATAGCTCTGTTTATTGGGTATTTAGAGACCTTGTCGGTCTACCAGGAGCTGGTAAGTAAAAGCTGTGGGTAAGGTGGGTTTGGTTAGGTGATGGTAAGATATACTTAGACGATGGTGGTTGTGGTGCTGTGGTGGTGATTTTGTATGGTGGTTATGCTCATATATATTTTGCGATTAGGGTTTTACATGCATCTGTTTGTTTATATATATATATATATATATATATATATATACACACGAGATACTTCAATAATTATCCGCACTTTTTATTTTAGTGATAATATAGTATATATAATATAAATTCGTAATAACGAGCCAAACTGAGATCTATAGGCTTATTTAGGCTAGCAATAGTACAGGCTTATTTAGGCTAGCAACAGTATAGGCTTATTTAGGCTACTCGTAGCTGTCACATATCGTACGAGTAGTAAGCATGGCTGCGCCTCTTTCAATTTGTACTCTGGAAGGTGTGAAAGGAGCTGAAATTCACACGCGTGTATGTGCTTAGTATGGGAATAATGCGTTACCACGGCGAAGTGTGTAGGAGTGGATTCAAATGTTCAAGGAAGGTCGGACATGTGTGACAGATGCTCAGCGCTCAGAACGACCGTCAACATCAACTATTGGTGACAAGCAGGAAGAAGCCAGGGCCATGATTTTCGATGACAGAAGATTAACAATAAAATAAATTGCATCTTCATTAGACATCAGTCAAGGGTTAGCCTATTCGATAGTTCATGACATTCTGGCTTTCACAAGGTTGTGCAAGATGGGTGCCCAAACAGTTGAGAGAAGAGCACAAGCGTAATCGTATGGACGCCTGCTCTCGTCTTTTGGCGCGGTATCATAATGAAGGTGAAAACTTTTGGAGCGCATTATCACTGAGATGAAACCTGGATCCATCACTATAAACCAGAACGCAAACGACAGAGCATGCAATAGAAGCATCCAACATCTCCCGTTGCACGTAAGTTCAAAGCGCAGCCGTCAGCAGGTAAAGTTATGCTAACACTGTTTTGGATACACGAGGCCCTATCCTTGAACATTATCTAGAGCGTGGAACTACAGTAACAAGTGCATCGTATTCTGACATGCTTCGGAATGAGTTAAAGCACGCAATTCGCACAAAACGGAGAGGGAGATTGTCGGAAGGTGTTATTCTGTTACACGACAATGCGCGCCCTCATACCGCTGCACAGACTAGAAAATGCATTCAAGAACTTAAATTTGAAGTTCTCGACCATCTAGCCTACAGTCCAGACCTGGCACCTTCGGATTTTACCTGTTTGGTTCACTAAAAGACGCTTTGAGAGGTCAGCGATTCCAAGGCGATGATGACCTGAAGGAGGCGGTGCATGACTGGCTACGCACACTCACACAGCCAAAAACATTCTTTTGTGGTGGCATTAGGAAGCTTATAGATCGCTGGAATAAGTGTGTTGAGAAACAAGGAGACTATGTTGAGAAGTGATGTGTTTATAATGTATCAGATGTGAAAATAAAATTGTGAAAATAAAAAGTGCGGATACTTATTGAATTACCCTCGTGTGTGTGTATATATATATATATATATATATATATACTGTATATGTGTGTGTGTGTGTGTGTGATAATAGGAGATCTATCTATGGGAGTGTGTGTGCGCTTTTAATTCGTTCGAAGGTTATTAATATATACAGGCCATTTATGCCTTCTAAGTCTTCTAAGCCAACTGGCGGATTCGAGTTCTAAGCCAAGTGATGCTACCTAAGCTCTTGTTGGTTTTCGTCGTCGTCGTCGTCGGCCTAGGCAAGCTACGGCTTGGGACCGTAGCGCATCTATCCGGTATAGGTTAACCTGGATGATGTAGCCATAAGCACTGCCGCTAGTTAAGTGCCAACCAGTGATTATCTCACTACCGTATTGAGTCCGTTAGGCGAAACTGCGACAGTACCAAAGGTGGAAAATATAACCTTTGGTTTTCTATTGTTTATTTGTAAAATGGACATGGTATTAGATTAAAATAAATATTTGAATATAAATAATTAACTGACAATTGTGATATATAATTAATTATGTTTACATACAATAAAATAATATAGTATACATAAAATTAGTATTAATGTGGTTCACAATTGAATTATAATGGGGTAACTAATTTAAAATGAATTTATACTATTCCGAAATTCAAGACGGTAAAATTAACATTTAACTTGAAACTAAAATAAGAGTATTCACTACACACTCCCCCACCAAGAGGAAGTTCAAAGAGTTCCGAACGACACAGATTTCCGCTGGACCTTTTTGGTAGCTACTTGTACCTCACTTAAGGTTGATTCCAAAAACGCAGGCTTAAGACGATCGATAGAAACCTTGTCGACCTTGGAACCGCGCTGGATGAGGAATGATTTGCGCGTATGTCGGAGAACTTCATAGGGTCCGTCATATGGACATTGGAGAGGTCGTTTTGGGAGAGGTACACGAACGAAAACGTGGGTGCAAGACTGGAGGGCTGGGGAAACAAAGATGTTCTGTTGGCTAGTCAATCGAGGGGGAACAGGCTGAAGGGACTGCATGTGAGAGGAAAGTGTCTGAGCGAATTCCGTAGGATCACATGACTTATCCCCTGCAGTGAAGTAGCCACCTGGTAGCCGCAGTGTGTTCCATAGACTAGTTCAGCGCTGTAGTCTTCAGATCACTCTTAAATGCAGAGCGAATACCAGCAACACGAGTGGAAGCTTATCCATCAATGGGAGTCTTCGTGACACATAAGGGATGATTCAGCTGGCGATGGAAGCGTTCGACGAGCCGTTAGCTTGCGGATGATACGCACAGGTATGCGCATGTACTGTACCCAACAAGCTGGTAAACTTCTTCCAAAGCGAAGACTCAAATTGGCGACCTGGTCAGTGATGACTTTTGTCGGCAATCCAAATCTTGATACCCATCCTGAAGAAAGGCTCTTGCAACAGTGTCCGCTTGGATATCAGGAAGTGGGATGGCTTCAGGCCATCTGGAAAGCGGTCGAGACAGGTGAGCAGATAACGTTGGCCTTGAATCACTGGAAGAGGGCCAACAATGTCTACATGAATTACTTCAAATCGCTGGGAGGGGCGGAAATGCGTCAAAGGGGGACCTGGTGTGCCTTTGACTTTGGCACGCTGGCAGGCAAGGCACGTTTTGGTCCAATGTTTGACATCCTTCCGCATCGAGGGCCAAACAAAGCGAGAGAGTAACAGGTGTTGCGAAGCACGGATACCAGATGGGAGCGGCTTATGAAGATCCGTGAAGACTGCTTGTCTGTGACATGGAGGGACATAAGGGCGAATAGTAGCTGTTGATACGTCGCAATAGGGGCACAGACAATCCTGGCATACTCATTTTCTTGAGGGAAAGTGAGTGAGTGGAGTCTTCTCTGAGCAGGTCTTGTAGTTCCGTATCCTTATCTTGATCCTGTGCAATAGCATCCACAGTGTAGAGCTGAGGGTAACAGAAGTAATCTCTATTCTTGAAAGTGCATCCGCTGGAGTGTTCAAGACATTTGATGTGGCGGATATCTGTGGTAAATTGCGAGATATAATCGAGTTGCCTGATGACTCTGGGAGAGTGGTTACAGCTGTTTTTATTGAAGACAGTGACCAAAGGTTTGTGGTCGGTAAAAACACAAAACTCTCGGCTTCAAGGAAATGTTGAAAATGCTTCACGTTAAGTAAATAGCAAGAAGTTCACGTCCGAAAGCACTATAACGCGTTTGGGCTGGCTGCAGCCTTTTTCGAGTAAAACGCGATGGGTGCTTGTTGACCGTTAATGGTTTGTTCCAACACCCCACCGATCGCAACATCTGAGGCATCGACCGTCAGAGTTAGGGGGCATCACTGATAGGAAATGACAGAGACAATGCACTATTGATAGCATTTTTGGCATTGTCGAACCTGTAAACTATCGCTACACCATACAATTTCGTTACCTTGCGTTTGTGTGTGATCATAGCGTGTAGAGGAGCAAGAACATGCACAGTTTTTAATGAACTTGTGGTAATAATTTACCAAACCTAGAAACCGACGTAACTCACGCTGATTATTTGGCATAGGGTAATTTTTTATCACTTCACACTTGTCCTGAAGGGGGGTAATTCCGTGCTGCGAAATCGTGTGACCAAGAAATTCCAAGGTTGGCTGTGCAAACACACACTTAGATGCATTAATAGTAACACCGTATTGTTCTAAGCGTTGAAAGAGGAGTGAAAGATGTTCCTTATGTTCCTCTTCGTTGAGCTGGCCACAAGCAAATCATCGATGTAGGCATAACAAAGTCTAAGCCTCTGGTGACCTCATCTATAAACCTCTGAAAGGTTTGCGCAGCATTCCGTAGCCCGAACGGCATCTTCAAAAATTCGAATAACCCAAATGGTGTACAAACTGCAGTCTTGGGAATATCCGAAGGCTCTACGGGAATGTGGTGGAAAGCCTTAACGAGATTATTTTACTGAGATAGATTTGCCGTGGAGAAGAGAAGTAAAGTCTTGGACATTTGGTACCGGATATCGGTCCGGGATGGTTGTCGAATTCAAAACGGTAATCCCACATGGTCTCCAGTCTCCTGACTTCTTCTGGACCAGGTGTAGGGGAGAGGACCAACTGCTTTGGAAGGTCTTATTATCCCAAGATCCAGCATAAGCTGGAATTCCGATTTGGCAGCTTTCAGTTTGTCCGGGGCAAGACGTCTGGTTTCGCAAACACAGGGGACCTTTGTTGTAATGTGATGGGTAATGGTGTGCTTAATGGTATCACCCATCTGCATCGGTGAAGAATTCCTGGATATCGCTGGAAAAGGCACTGGTACATGGAATTAGGGGGAACGAGGAAAGTGCAGAGTTCGAGGCGTCCGGAAGGGCAACCTGTTTGGCAAGAACAGAAAGCAGTGTGGCCTGGTCGCATAAGCGTCGCTTGTCAAGATCCACCAGGAGTTTGAAATGCTGGAGGAAGTCAGCGCCGATTATGGGATGCCGCACTGAGCACAGATGAAAATCCACTTGAAGGATCGGTTGAAGGCCCAAGTTTAGTTCACGCGACTGAGTACCGTACGTGGGTATGCGTGAACCGTTAGCAGCGTATAGAGGCGGAGATTCGAGTGCGTATGACCAGATTTTTGAGGGAATACACTGACTGACGCTCCGGTATCAACCAAGAAATTGACACCAGAGTTCCTGTCCTTTATGAATAACAGGTTGGCAGTGCGAGTACTAGACGCCATTAGGACTCGCTGCTGGGTTTTCCGACGAAAAATTGCAAGGGGAGATGCACTTCCTAGCCTTCTTTCCAAATTTCGAGTGGTAGAAACAGATCTTCCCGGAACTCGAACGATGCCTCTTCGTAAATCTTGACCGAGAATGGCTTCTTTGCCGTTGATTTTGTAGCAGAGAACAAACGTGGTTGAGTTGTTGACTTAACTCTTTCACTTTCAACTCCAGTTCCGATTGGTGTTCACGTGTTGACCGGAGCTGTGTCAATCTCCACTACTTTGTCGGCAGTTTCTGCTAGTTTATCAACTGGAGTAGCAGGATCCATAGTGGCCAAGACACGCTGAGCTGATGGAGGAAGTTTCTGCAAGAACAACTGTCTAAAGATGTCCTTATCGAAGGTTTGTGCGCGTTCGCCTAGAGCGCACTGCATAGCCTCAGCATTTGAGTGGGCTTACGGTCTCCAAGTTCTTCTTTTGAGATTAACTGATGTAGTTTCTCACGCTCGGAGACAGTGGTGCGGCACAGGATGGCAGACTTCAGATCGTTGTATGGGTCCTCACTCGTGGAAGTAGATACGATGACGTCACGGACTTCAGAGATGATGCTCGCTGGTAGAGAGGACAAAACATGATCGCATTTCGTCCTGCTAGCGGTGATCCTTCCCAAGTTGAATTGTGATTCCACTTGGTGGAACCAAATAAATGGATCACCCGGCCAGAAGACGGGAGCTTACGCTCAAGTGGGAGATGGCACAGCGTCGTCAGGCATCTTCTCCTATGCTTGCTGACGTACAAGCAAGACGACAAGTTACCAACGAAGGAGATGGAGGTTGAGACGCGCAGGCACAGAGCGCACGGGCAGGGGTGAGGGGCAGAGGGCACGAGCGACATTACAGTCTGGTCCTAGTCGCTCGGGTGAAGGGGGTGGTGGGCACGAACGACGTTACAGTCTGGTCCTAGTCGCTCGGGTGAAGGGGGTGATGGGCACGAACGACGTTACAGTCTAATCCTAGTCGTTCGGGTAGAAGGGGTAATCCAGCTCCGGGGTCACCAATTGTTGGTTTTCGTCGTCGTCGTCGTCGGCTAGGCAAGCTACGGCTTGGGACCGTAGCGCATCTATCCGGTATAGGTTAACCTGGATGATGTAGCCATAAGCACTGCCGCTAGTTAAGTGCCAACCAGTGATTATCTCACTAGCCGTATTGAGTCCGTTAGGCGAAACTGCGACAGTACCAAAGGTGGAAAATATAACCTTTGGTTTTCTATTGTTTATTTGTAAAATGGACATGGTATTAGATTAAAATAAATATTTGAATATAATAATTAACTGACAATTGTGATATATAATTAATTATGTTTACTACAATAAAATAATATAGTATACATAAAATTAGTATTAATGTGGTTCACATTGAATTATAATGGGGTAACTAATTTAAAATGAATTTATACTATTCCGAAATTCAAGACGGTAAAATTAACATTTAACTTGAAACTAAAATAAGAGTATTCACTACACTCTCATTAAGCTTCTGCATCTCGCAGACGCTGGATGGTCTCTTCCTCTCTCTCCTCCACTCTCTCTCTCTCTCTCTCTCTCTTAGGTTAGGCGGATTGGCATCTTGCAACAAGGGGAGGGGGGGCACTGGCACTTATATGATCAACATTGCAATTGCTCTGCACACTCTGCTTTTGCGATCATACTACTAACCGAAATCAACGTGGTTTCAGGGCTGGAAGATCATGCCTATCACGGCTATTAGACCACCAGCCGAAAATAGTGAAAACACTGTGTCGAGGAAAAAACATAGATGAAATCTATACTGACTTTGCTAAAGCCTTCGATAAATGTGACCATGGAATTATAGCACATAAACTTAAGAATACAGGAATTACTGGAAAGCTGGGAAGATGGATATTTAATTTCTTGACGCAAAGAACACAAAGAGTGGTGGTAGATGGAGTCAAATCGGAAGTCTCGGAAGTAGAGAGTTCTGTCCCACAAGGGACAGTACTAGCTCTTGGAGTAATAATGTCGTCGGGTGCAGAATTCAGAGAGCACTATAACATCAAAATTACAACGGCTAGAAAAATAATGGGAATCATTTGGAGGAGCTTCCGCAGCAGAAAAGCAAACCTCATGCTCAAATTATGGAAGAGTCTAGTCCTACCAATAATTTAGTATTGCTCAGTACTCACAAGCCCATACAGAAAACGAGACATTGCGAACATTGAAGTTATACAAAGGACTTTTACATCTAAGATAGAAGAAACGGAAGGTGAAGACTACTGGTCTCGACTACAACCACTGAAATTCTACTCTCTCGAAAGAAGGCGCGAGCGGTACACAATAATATACATATGGAAAATACTTGAGGGCTCTATCCCTAACCTTAAAAATGAAATAGAAACAAACTGGAATGAGAGAAGAGGCAGATTTTGTACGGTCCCAGCTGCGGTGGGACAAGGGGCCATGAAAATGAGAATGGAAAATACCTTCAGAATACGAGGCCCAAAGCTTTTCAATGTCCTACCAAAAGAAGTGAGGAATCTCCAGTACACCGACCTGAATAACTTCAAGAACCAGCTGGACAGATTCCTGTGCAAAGTCACTGACCACTGACTACCGATACGAGAGTAGGAGATCGGACAGAAATTTCCTCCTTCACTAAATCCTGCAAATGAGGCGGAATGCTGCAGAGGGGTCGACCGTAGATCGATCCTGAACCGTCGTTCGAACTTACCTAAAGTATGCACCTAAAGTAAGTGTATATATATTATATATATATATATATATGTCACAACTAATGGAACACTATAACAACATTATTGATGCACTTGAAAACAATGAAAACTGTGATGCGATATACACAGACTTTGTCAAGGCGTTCGACAAGTACGACCATGAATCATAGCAAATAAACTGAAATATGTGGACATAACAGAAAAATTAGGAAAATGAGTATATAATTTCCATAGTGAGCGGCAGAAAGTCGTTACAGTTTAAGGAATATCTTCATCAGAGTCAGAGGTCCTTACCTCAGTAACACAAGGAACAGTATTAGCTCCATTACTATTCATAATCATGCTAACTGACATGGATGAGGAAGTTACGAATGACAGCAAAGTGACATCCTTTGCCGATAACACAAAAATTAGTAGGAAAAGAAGAAACCTAGAAAATATAGAATCTCTACAGACAGATATGAACAGAATCTGCAATCGGTTCGAAGCCAATAATATGAAATTTAACACTAAAAATTTTCATCTATTAAGGTACGGAAGAAGGGAGGACCTAAAATCTTTGGAATACTATATTCCAAATGGACAGGAAATTCAGAGAAACTCTATAGCAAAAGATTTGGGAGTTGTAATGACTGATGACGCGAAATTTGAAACACAAAATAAAATAGCAGTAAACAGAGCAAAAAGAATAACTAGATAGATACTGAGAACCTTTAAAAGGGATAGAACATAATGATTTCTCTGTTGAAAACACTGATCACACCCAAGTTGGAGTATTGCTCGGTCTTCTAGAATATATGCCACCCAGCCCACTAAATTCATTTTCTTTTGTTCCTGCTACCTCTACTGAGGTCCAGAATATTATTGGTAAATTAAAAAATACAAAAAATAACATTCATAACATTCCTGTACCTATATTGAAACTTGTTAAAGATAAGATATCTGTAACTTTGGCTAAAATTATCAATCAAAGTATTTCCAAAGGAATATTCCCATCAATGCTAAAAGCTGGTTGTATAACACCCCTTTTTAAAGGGGGTGATCCTACACTAGCAACAAATTACAGGCCGGTGTGTTCATTATCTGTGTTCAACAAAGTTTTCGAAAAAATTGTAAAAAGTAGAATGCAGCGATATTTAGAATCCTACAATTTATTATCTCCAAATCAATATGGCTTCCGTAATAATAAAACAACGGAAATGGCTATTTTAAATCTTATGGAAAATGTAAATATAGCTCAGGAGAACAAAGAAATAATGATATCAATATTTATGGATTTAAGTAAGGCGTTTGATGTAATAGACCATAATATTCTACTTAATAAATTGTATTGTTACGGATTTAGAGGAGCAATCAGCGATTGGTTTAAAAGTTATTTGTCCAATAGATATAATTTTGTATCAGTAAATAAGGTTTGCTCCACTAAAGCGCTTGTCAAACATGGTGTGCCACAGGGCTCAGTTCTGGGTCCACTGTTATTTTTATTATATATAAATGACCTTCCACGTTCATCTGATATACTGAACTTCATAATGTTTGCAGATGATACAAGTGTCTCTTTTTCTTGCAAAGATGTTAATACAGCTAAAAATATATTTCATTCAGAATTCATCAGTGTAATGAAATGGTTGACCACCAATAAACTCTTCCTAAATACCAGTAAAACAAATTTCATGATTTTTACTAATAGAAGAAATGTATATCTTGATGAACTTAATATTAATGAAATCGACATAAAGCAGTGTACTGTAACAAAATTTCTTGGTGTAATGCTAGATAAGAATTTGCGTTGGAGTGATCATGTAAATTATATCGCGAAAAAGATTTCAAGGAGCGTTGCTATAATGTTTAAACTTAGAAATGTAGTCCCTAAACAAGTTTTATTGACTCTTTATTATACTCTTGTTCTTCCTTATATAACATACTGCACCCTCGTGCAAATAGATATTTTGTAACTCATCAAGAAATCCACTCGTATCAGACCAGAAATAGATCAAAGCTTGTTATACCTCAATTTAGATTGTCTTCATCTCAAAACTATCCATTTTCATTGGATTGAAACTATGGAATGACTTGCATGCCGATATAAAAAATATTGCGAATGTAAATTTGTTTAAAACCAAGTTGAAATCCCGATTAATAATGGGATACTAGCAGAAATTTGGATAAATGTCCACTAATATTGTTTAATATTGTTTAATATTGTCCATTAATATTGTTTAATATTGTAATACAGGTTTTAACTATTAATAATACAGTACTTATTTACTTATTTATTTATTTATTATTATTAATTTATAACAACTAGCTGCTTATTTTTAATAAGAGCCCAGTAAAGCCTAAAGCTTAAGGGCCAAATTAAATAAAATAAATAGTCGAGCTTCAAAAATAAAGGTCTTAACATCTCTATATAAAAAAGACCTTAGTCAACTAGAAGAGATTCAGGGAAGCTTCACACCCAAGATCAATGGCTGCAAAGAACTAAATTACTGGGAAAGGTTACGTTAATTAAATTTATATTCGCTGGAAAGAAGAAGAGAGAGGCACACTATTATTTACACTTGGGAAATAATAGAGGAACTAGTCCTTAATCTTATTTTGAACCCTATAGTAACCGCTCAAACAACAGTGGAAAGTAGGAAAGGAATCGTGTTCCCAATTTAAAGGTTCGACGGGGAACATCCTCATCCCTGAAGAAAATAGTTTTGTTGTGAGAGGACCAAGATTGTTCAACCAGCTGCCCAAGGAACTAAAGAACACGAGTGTGTAGTGGTGGATATCTTCAAAAAATGACAAGACGCCTGGCCTGGCTCAGAACAATTCCAGATGAACCGGGAGTACCTGCGTATGTGAAGTGAAGAGTGCAAGAAACGAACTCTTTACTTCACCAGGCCATCTCAAGAGGAGGGCCAACAAGCCCGACCTCCATAAAATGAGAAATCATCGCACGAAACATCTGAAAGAAAAGGAAAGGTGTATACTATATATATATATATATATATATATATATATATATATATATATATATATATATATATATACAGGCCCGGATTTAGCTATAGGCGAACTAGGCGATCGCCTAGGGCCTCGCGCCAAAGGGGGCGTCGCTCAAGCCGTTTTGCGCGTTCTGTTCAAGTGATATTAATGATTTAGAACTCTATGAAGAACTTAAAGTACTTTGCAGGTTTATACCTGAGAAAACAGATCTCGGAAATGCCCTTGTTTATAGAGTGCAAAAACAACTGAGTGAGATTTATCGTAATGTTTATGTTGCACTTCGAATAGTATTAACCATCCCAGTTACTGTTGCTTCGGCTGAGAGAAGTTTCTCGCGTCTTAAACTTATTAAAACATATTTGCGTTCCACCATGTCTCAAGCGAGATTGCACTCATTAGCTATGTTATCAATAGAAAACGATATAACAAATTCATTAGATTATTCTCAATTAATTGAAGAGTTTAGCTCGAAGAAAAGTAGAAAAGCATTGCTGTAATATTCAAGGAGCATCTAAACCAAATATTAAAGCATTAATATTTAGCCTGATAAGTCGATCGCTCACTGTTATAAAAAATGAAATGTCAACATCTCTTATACATCACATATGAAAAACGTTTGTATACTATGGAAAGTCATTACCTATAATATTATATAAATCTTAGAAATCATTGTCTTATATTTTCGATACAAATCTTGATTCATATTATAATTTATACTTATTTGTATGGTTTATTTATATTTCTTATACAATTTACATGCGTGATTATTTTGGTTTGGTTTAATTTTAAGTGCTGGCATACAGTAGTTCTGTCTATGCGGGATTCTAATATTGCTGGTATAGTACCGATAATTAAGTCCATATTTTCATATATATATATATATATATATAGGCCTAGGGCCTCGCAATTTCTAGATCTGCCTAGGGCCTCGCAACTTCTAGATCCGGCCCTGTATATATATATATATATACTCCTAAAGCATCCCTCCTCATTTGCGGGATTTGGTCATGGAGGAAATTGCTTTCCGATCTCCTCGTAGCCAGCCACGCATGGCTGGTCAGGGATTTTGCACAAGAACCTGTCCAGCTGATTCTTGAGGTTATTCAGGTCGGTGTGCTGGAGGTTCTTCACTTCTTTTGGCAGGACATTAAAAAGCTTTGGGCCTTGTATTCTGAGGGTATTTTCCATCCCGTTTTCATGGACCCCTGTCCCACCGAAGCTGAGACAGTATAAAATCTGCCTCTTCTCTCACTCCAGTTTGTTTCTGTTTCGTTTCTAAGGTTAGGGACACAACCCTCTAGTATTTTCCATATGTATAGTATTGTGTACCGCTCACGTCTTCTTTCCAGAGAGTAGAGTTTCAGGGATTGTAATCGAGACCAGTAGTCTTCACTTTTCGTTTCCTTATCTTAGACGTAAAAGCCCTTTGTGGCTTTTGTAGAGCCTTCTTTGTAGGACTTCTATGGTAGGACTAGACTCTTCCATAATTTGATCATGATGTTTGCTTTTCTGCTGTGGAAGCTCCTCCAGATGATTCTATTATTTTTCTCGCTGTTGCAATTTTAATGTTATAGTGTTCTCTGAACTCTGCATCCGAAGATATTATTACTCCAAAATCCTGACTTGTGGTTTGGTGTTATCTGTTTGGCTTGTAGAGTTTTGTACCCTTTTTTCTGTAGCACCTTGTTATTATCATGTCTTAGTAGCTGGAATTTTTCTTCGTTGAACTTCATATTGTTGTCTTCTGCAAACACTTGAATAATGTTTCAATGTCATTTTGTAATTTTGCAATGTCACCTTCGTTCAATATTTCCTCGAGTATCTTTGTGTCATCTGCGAAACATGATACAATACTGTCATTAATATCTGCATGATCAATGTTTGCAATCATCATTATGAACAGCAAGGGAACTAATACTGTACTTTGTGGGACAGAATTCATGACTTCTGAGACTTCAGATTTAACTCCAAATACTACCACTCTTTGCGTTTTTTTGAGTCTGAAAATCAAATATCCATCTTCCCAGTTTTCCAGTAATTCCTGTATTCTTAAGTTTGTGTGCTATAATTCCAGAGTCACATTTATCGAAGGCTTTAGCAAAGTCAGTATATAAAACATAGCTGTAATATATACTGACTTTAGCAAAGTCAGTATATATTACAGCTATGTTTTGTCCTCAACACAATGTTTCCAATATTTTCTCCTGGTGGCAGTGGCGGTTCCTCATATGGGCAATATGGGCAGCCGCACAGGGCGGCATTTGTGGAGGGGCGGCATGAGCGCCTGCAAAAAAAATAAATATAAAAATAAGAATAAATAAATAAAGAAATAAATAAAAATAGTTTATTTATGGCAGTTGTGCAATTTAATTTGTATTTTTCCTGTTCATAGTATCATAATTACATTCTCTTAAGTGAGTTATTCTATTTACGTGATGAAGGATTTGTAAAATTCAGAAATTTGAGTCTTTGTTTTGGTTCTGAAGTTCCAACAATTAGTCCAATAAAAAGTTATTTTGTGAAAGAGTTATGTCTGTCCTTTATTTTGGGGGATTCGAATGTGTGTGTGTTGGCGAACAGGGGGGGGGGGCGCTGAAGGTGAGGTTCGCCCAGGGCGTCATGTAAGCTAGGACCGCCACTGCCTGGTGGTCTAATAGCTGTGATAGGCATGATCTTCCGGCCCTGAAGCCATGTTGAGTTGGGTTGTATAAAGTCTTTTCTTGTAGGTAGTAAGTAGTTTTGCCTCTAATTATACGGAATGGGACGTTTTGGCGCCGACGTTCTGGCGCCGACGTTTTGGCGCCGCCGTTTGGGCGCCGTTTGACGATTGGTTAGGTTAAGTCGTGATATTTTTGTTAAAACTAACGAAACTATCACGACTTAACCTAACCAATCGTCAAGGGCGTACAGTTGTCCTAACCGGGCAGTGACGATTGGTTAGGTTAAGTTGTGATATTTTTGTTAGTTTTAACGAAAATATCATGACTGAACCTAACCAATCGTCAATGTGGCAGATAACGGAAAAGTACCCATATTATATATATATACACCTTATAATACACTGACTCTTTTGCTCGCACCGCCAAAAAAGTAACGAAGGGTCGAGCTTGCTACATTTATCAAACACATACAAATATCCATTATGTGAAAACTTCTGTTTCCCTTTCTTACTTGATATATTTTCAGACATTTATGCTATTAAGGGCAACAACACAACTTATCTGAAAAGACAGACAGCACTTCAGGTTAATAACCAAGTATTACTACTTAATACTTAATACTAATTAATGGCGGCGACAAACCGGCTCCGCGCCCAAACGGTGGTGCCCAAACGTCCTAGATGGCTAATTATACGTTCAAAGCACTTTATAAGGTGGGGGGGGGGGTGAGAGCTACTGGCCAATAATTCTGTTACCACCTTTAAATAAAGGGACAATATTCGCGTTCTTTAATGGAAATGTAATTTGTACTGTGTCAAGTGATTTTCTCCATAGTAAGTATATCGTCTTGGCAATACTCTCCTTACATTTCTTCAGAAACGTGGCACTCCATGTGTCTGGCTCTGGTGCTAAATTTTCTCGCATCTGTGACAGAGCCTTAATTACATCTCCTTCCGAGAATTCTAAGTCTATTAATACGTTCGTACCCGAACCTGTTCTTGGCTGATTTGTATCAATGTCAAAAAATTCATCTGAATTTTGCTCTTTCTTCTCTGGACTTAGGGTGCTAAACACAGAGTTTAAATTGTTTCTTAAGCAGTTCCTCATTTTTTTCTGGATCATTTGTGTGTTCGGTTTGCCCCATCTATCAACAGACCAATACTCTCTTTACACTGTATTTTTCTTTTCGCAAACGTGTAGAAGGTTTTTGGGTTATTTTTTGTTTTCTGCTGCTACCTTGTTTTCCTCCTCGTTTGTCTTATGGATAAATGTTTGTTTTAAGTCCACTTCTATTTCGCAGTTTTTTCCAGTTTGAATCTGCTTCCAGTTTGCTTCAGTTCTGCACCTGTGGAGATTTTCTACGGTTTGTTTCCGTTGTCTAAATGGTGTCCTGGTTTTTCTATTGAGCTTGCTACGTTTTCTCTTTGTCTCTCCGGAACATGCTTCAGCAATATAAGTTTAGTTTCAGTTTCTATTATACATAATATTTCTTCTGGAGTCTTCTCTGAAGTAGCCATTCCCAATTTTTTTTTTTTATGCAGGGAGGAGGGACCAAAGGCGAATGCCCGCAAAAGCACTTCCTCTCCCCTCCCATAGAAGAAGAAGCGAGCCAAAATCAAGGTTCAGAATTTTGGAGATGCATAGACACTCTGCGTTAAGGCTTTTGTTGTTTCTGTTTGTTTGTGTGTCCAATCTAGGAAGGCATTAAAAGCAATGAAACTGGAATCGTTGAAAAACTTTTATCCCTTGGAGTTTAGGGGTGGCGCCACGGGTTGAAGTTTGACCGTTGAGGGACACAGCCCCACAAAAGTTAAGAACTGCTGCTTTAGGAGAAGAACAGTGGCCATCTACAACCGCAGCTATAGATCGGCCAGAAAGGAAATTAGTGATGAAAGCACAGATAGAAGGATAGAAACCGAAGGAGGGCAGTTTCGAAATTAAAGATTTGTGTCAGACTCTATCAAAAGCTTTCGATATATATAGCGCAATAGCAAAAGTTTCACTAAAATCCTGAAAGGAGAATCTACAGATCTACAGAAGCTAAGGCTAACAAGACCCTATGATCCACTCAAAGGTTAGCCCGAGAGAAAGGAAAGAGGAGGGGGTTAAAAGAGGAGAATAAGGGGTTAAGTAAGTAGCAAAACCTATCATTCGTGGGTTAACCTTCATTCAGAAAAAGAGAAAGAAAGAACTCCCCATCATCATCCGCCGGCCACTGCCGACAAGTCTGAAAAATAGTCGAAGAGAATAGGAAAGGGGTGAAAGATGAAAAAAAAGTAAAATAAGAACGCTTACAAACCATGCAAACACAGTCTTAACTCACTGTCATACCATGCAAACTACAGACATGCAAGTAAAGAGAGTTACAGACATGCAAGTAAGGAGAGGATAAGAAAGAAAAAAAGAAGTAGGTAAAGTAAAACAAAAAGTGGGTTAGTTTACGCTACGAGCTACATCTACGTTCGTGTTAATCTAATTTTTTTTAATAATAATTTCATTGCTGGCATCACACGCTGGCATGTCACAAGCTGGCATTATCGTCAACAGACTCATCCTCGACCACCACCCCCAGAGCTCCTGTTGCTAATTGTTTTTTTATTTTAAACAACGTTAATATTTTTAAAATGCCTATCTAGACGGTTCTTAAACATATTAATGCTGGTATAGTTCACGACGGGCGCGGGAAGATTATCCCATTTATCAATTACTTTAAACGTAAAGAAGTTTTTGGCGATATTAGTAATGAAACGTCTGCCACGCAACTTAAATCCGTTATTACGAGTATTGCTATTAATTATCGAAAGTGAACAGTTTGTCAAAATTTACGTTATCGATTTTATTAACGATTTTGAAAACTTCAATAAGCTCCCCCCTTAATCTCCTAGTTTTGAGTGAATGCAAGTCTAACTCTTTAATCCTATCTTCATAAGGCTTGTTGCGCAATGACGGAATTAGTTTCGTGGCACGACGCTGAACCCTTTCTAACCTATCAATATCCTCACGCAAATACGGGCACCAAAACTGAACAGCATATTCTAAATGAGGCCTGACTAGGGACTTGTAAAGGGGCAATATAATATTCTTCGATTTAAATTCGAAATTACGCGCTATGAAGCCTAACATCCTATTAGCTTTTGCGCAAGACTCCAGGCCTAAATCTACTTCCTCGTCAACGCTCGCTAACTCTCTATCATCCATCGTGTACGTGTAATTATTGTTACGAGAACCTATATGCAAAACTTTGCATTTGTCTACGTTAAATTGCATCTGCCACTTATCCGTCTACTCCATAATCCTATTTACATCGTCTTGGAGCCTATTTCTATCGTCCTCATTAACAATCTTACCGCCTATTTTAGTATCGTCCGCGAATTTTGACACGTTACTAGTCAATTCTACATCTATGTCGTTAATGTAAATTACGAATAGCAATGGGCCTAACACTGAACCCTGTGGGACACCGCTACCTACATCCAACCACCCCGATTCACTACCACTAACAACGACCCTCTGTCTCCTAGCACGAAGCCATTCCTCTAACCAGTTAGCTACCTGACCGCGTATACCGTGCACTTTAACCTTCGCAATTAATCTTCTATGCGGAACTGTATCGAACGCTTTTTTTAAATCTAAATAAATAACGTCAGCCGCTCTATGCCTTTCGTATTCGCGTACGATTTCGTTATAAAATTCTGACAAATTAGTTAAACAAGATCTATGGCGTCGAAACACATGCTGACTACTATTAATCAAATCTCGACTTTCTAAGTGATCGATGATACGATCCCTAACTACGGATTCCAAAAGTTTACCGACAATTGACGTTAAGCTAATGGGCCTATAACTGCTAGCTACTGCGCGGTCGCCTTTTAAAAATGGGTGTGACGTTAGCTAATTTGAAGTCCTCAGGAATAATCCCCGTTTCGAGTGACTGATTAAAAATCTTCGTTAAGGGGCCTACGATAACGTCTTTCAAATCTTTCAGAGGTCTAGGACAGTGGTCTCCAAAGTGGGGTGCGCGAAGAAAATTTGATGATTCTGATTTATCATTGTTTTTTCGTAGAAAGTTTTTGTATTTCAAGAAGATGACCGGGAAAGAAAATACTCGCTAACACACAGTCATTCCTAGAAATTTGCGAGATAGTATCCGCGATATCGCTTACTTGCGATTAAAATTTAGCAAACTAAATATCACAATTCGAGATCGCCACATTATTTTGTAAAATAACAGTTGATTGACATCAGGGAAGATACAAGTTTACGAACCGAATTTCAACAGAAAACTGTTTACAATTGGTGGACTGGATTAAAAAATGAGTACCCAGATTTAGTAAGCGCAGCGAACGATGCACTCCTTCCATTTGGATCTACATATCTGTGTGAGGTGTCTTTTTCTGCTATGATAGGTATTAAAACCAAGAATCGAAATAAACTGAACTTGGAACCGGACCTTCGAATCGCTGTATCACAAAGTGTCAAACCAAGATTTTCAGAAATTATGAAGCACAGTCAACCACATTGTTCTCATTAAATTATATTGGTAAGTATATCTTCACCCTATCGTATTTCTGTTGTATACTATTAACTTACTAGTAAATAATGAAAGGATATATATATATATATATATCCTAAACTCTCACCTACTCCTAAACCTTCGACTATATTTTCGCTGTTCTTCATCACCACGTCTAAAATATTGTCACCGCGCGTTGGTTCGGTAACCATCTGTCGTAAAAAATTATCTTCCTTGAACTCAACCAGTCTCAAACCCTCCTCATTACCAGTGAAAGTCTCGTAATTAACATTATGGCAGTTAAAGTCTCCGACAATTATACTATTCCGATTATCAATAAAGTTACCAAGTAGTGAGTAAAATCTAGTATCGGTATCGAGGGGTTGAACGGAGGTCTATAAACAACAACAAAATTAAAACTGACCAAGAATCAGAGAGATATGCAAGAAGATTGTGAGAAGAGAGGTGTTTAAGAATCTTCCTTTTTAGGATAGATTCGAAAACTTTAGAAAGGCAAGAAATCAAAGCAATTGAACGATAGTTGGAGTGTTGAGAGAGGTCACCCTTCTTTGAGACAGGCTGAATGAAAGCGAATTTTCAGCAGGAAGGAAAAGTACCAGATGAGAGACAAAGACGAAAGAGTTTGCATAAGCAGGGTGTCAGCACTGAAGCACAGGTCTTAAGAACAACAGGAGGAACACCATCAGGACAATACGCCTTCCTAGAGTTGAACCCAGATAGGGCAGAAAGAATATCTTTGGAAGAGATTCTAATTTCAGATATAATAAAGTCAGAGGGAGAAGGAGATGGAGGAAAATTCGATGGAGCATCTTTTGGCCATTCCGAAAGGTGCTTTCGAAAATGTTTTCAACAGTTGCAGGATCGTTGGGCAAAGTGTGTGACTTCAGAAGGAGCGTACTTTAAGGGAGATTAAGCCCAAACCCTGGAAGTACCATATTCTGTCTACAATCACATCAGACCTGATACTTTTTGAACAAACCTCATATATATATAATATATATATATATATATATATATATGATGAATAAAACCACGAAGGGAAGGAAACACAGAGTGGTGCTCAAGCGCTTTCGTCTAATGACATCCTCAGGAACACTGAAGTAAATAAAGAGTTCAAGACTACATATAGGTTACAATATATATATGTATATATATATATATATATATGTTATATATATATATATATAGAGAGAGAGAGAGAGAGAGAGGAGAGAGGAGAATAAAAATTGTGGGATGAGCATACAAATTTGTAAGGAAAACTACCAATTTTAGCACTTTGCCCGAATTCAACACAAGATCAAATGGATTGTTTACAACCAATTTTATAGATAATGCCTGAATGATATATAGGTCACAAAAAAAATTTAAAAAAATAAAAATAAATAAAAATTGTGAGAGGAGCATACAAATTTATAAGGGAAAATTACCAAAGTTTTAGCACTCAGCCCTTCTTGTCTAAATCCGTTCTGAACGAATTCAAAACAACGGGATCGAGTTGAAAAAGATCTTTGCTCATGTTAAAGTTATTTGTAAGTTGGATAATAGCATACTCAAGAATATTTCTATTAACAATGTTGCTAGAGTGAAACAAACTGAAGCATTATTCCAATCAATACAATGGGATAACTCTGACAAATGGACAAAAAGGGCACTGGACGACTGTCCCGTTCTAACGGAATATTGATGCTGTTTTACACGCGTGTGCAAATCCTTTCCCGTCTGACCAATGTAAAAGGAATCACATTGTTTACAACCAATTTTATAGATAATGCCTGAATTATTGGTAGGGCTATTTTTATTATGATATTTTTCACAATATTGTTATATGAAAATACTACATTAATATCCAAAAGTTTAAGTACATTAGCAACGCCTAAAAAGCCCGGGAAAAATGGAAGTACTAAAATATTCTTTGACAAAGTGCGAGTGTTATTATTCACACGATAGAAGGTTCGTTTTGCCTTGTTAAGAGAAGATTCCATAAACGCAGGTGGGTAGCACAGATCACTTCCAATACCGTTGATTTTTTCCAATTCGGCATCGATGTATTCCGGACTGGCGATCCTAAGAGCGCGGAGAAACATTGAAGAAAATATGGCCTTCTTAATGGGGGTGTCATGTCCAGAGTAAAAGTGTACGTAGGACAAATTGTTTGTTTTTTCCGATAGATACTAAACTTAAAACCTGGGGGGTAACACCGGGATTGAGTTGTCTTGTTCCACTTCTAAAGTAAACTTAATGGAGGGGACTTGATCATTTAACTGAAGGAGGAAGTCATCCAGGTCACGATTCATGGGCCAGATACACAAAATATAGTCGACGTACCGCAACCATGGGATGCGAAGCCCCAGGATTCTCGGAATGTAAGTAATTTCGAAAAACTCCATATAAATATTGGAGAGGAGGGGCGACAAGGGGTTGCCCATGGCCATCCCAAAAACCTGTTGATAATACTCGCTATTGAAAGTGAATTTACAGTCTTTGATGCAAAGCTTAATAAGTTCCAAAACGATGTGTGCAGGTAGTGGCAGGTCGTACTTATGTAATTCTCGGGAGGGAAAGTCAAGCATATCGTCAATCGGCACTTTTGTAAACAAGCCATTTGGAGAATTTTATTCATCATAAATATTTTCACGTGTTCCTTTCGTGAAATAATTTTCATATATATATATATATATATTATATATATATATATATATGATACACCAGACCGTGCATGGAACAAGGAATTCTTCCGGGAAAATTAAATCCGCTATAGTCCGAATAAGTAATGGTAAATGACAAATACCATAGTTTTTCTTTTTCATGATGCTAGCCCGACGTGGGCAACGGGTCACTCGCAAAGAGGTCCCATAAATATAGCTTTCCTCATCAGCTATCTGCAAAGCAGACAGGATCCAGCTTTGGGACATGGATCGTGGGTTTAAAGCAGCTTAGCCCCGCTACATTTAGAACCTCAATATAAGCTAAAGACTCGTTGCATTCAGGTCGGATTGAATAAATCAAAGAAAAAGGGTAACTATTATATTTTTAGCCAAAAACCAAAACTTAACCTCAACTGGCAGAATTGATGTCCACATTTCAAGCACATAACATGTCCGTTTCATGATGGGAATGAACTCAGAATGGTTCCCTGAGTTTTATTATGATACACACAGACCGTACATAGAACAAGGAACTCTTCCGGCGAAATTAAACCCACTATAGTCCGAATAAGTAATGGTAATGACAAATACCATAGTTTTTCTTTTTCATGATGCTAGCCCGACGTGGGCAACGGTCACTCGCAAAGAGTCCCATAAATATAGCTTCCCTCACCAGTTATCTGCAAAGCTATCATCATGTCCCATCACGAAACGGACATGTTATGTGCCTTGAAAAGTGGACGCTCATTCTGCGAGTTGAGGTTTAAGTTTTGGTTTTTGGCTAAAAATAATAGTTACCCCTTTTTCTTTGATTTATTCATCCGACGTGAATGCAACGAGTCTTTAGCTTATATTGAGGTTCTAAATGTAGCGGGCTAGGCTGCTTTAAACTCTAGATCCATGTTCCAAAGCTGGATCCTGTCTGCTTTGCAGAGAGCTGATGAGGGAAACTATATTTATGGACCTTTTTGCGAGTGACCCGTTGCCCACGTCGGGCTAGCATCATGAAAAGAAAAACTATGGTATTTGTCATTTACCATTACTTATTCGGACTATAGTGGATTTAATTTTCCCGAGTTCCTCGTTCCATGCACAGTCTGTGTGTATCATAAAAAAACTTAGGGAACCATTCTGAGTTCATTCTCATATATATATATATGGGATGAATTTCACAATTAAACACATGAAATGAATGAATGCTGCAAATCCACAAGGAAAAAGAAAAACGATTCCAAGGCCTTTCGTGTATTCAGAGCTACACCTCGTCACCTCCCTGACGAGGTGTAGCTCTGAATACACGAAAGGCCTTGGAATCGTTTTTCTTTTTTCTTGTGGGTTTGCAGCATATATATATATATATATATATATATATATATATGCAAAAATAACTGCAATGACCGCGCAGTATATAAATGAATAGAACGACATAAGTATTAAGGAACGTTTTCTGCCTCATTTTTCATTATTTCGTTATCTCTCCTCCTCGTGTGCAGAAACGTTCCTTAATACTTATGTCGTTTCTATTCATATATATATATATATATACACTACAAAAGTGTAAAGTGCTAATTTTTAATCTTGTCACAGCACAGTGATCAGCGCACTCGCTTTCTACTCAAGAGGTGCTGGTTGAAATCCTGGCGGAAGTAATTTTGCATCATGCAAAATCATTTGTGTTCGTAATGATATTCTATCAAGGTATTTTTTTTCAACCTTTCTCCGCACCTGCCTCTGGCGGGGAAGGAGCGGAGGGTGGGGAGAAAGCCTTATGCTTTTCTGTCCAATTTTATACTACTGCTACAATAGTTAAAAAATAACATTTCACTAACAGGAACCTCCCCGAGTGGACCGAAATGTCTTTGAGGCTTCCTCTTGTCCTTTTCACTCCTTGTAACGTAACTCCTTGTAACGTAACTCCTTATAACGCTCTCTCTCTCTCTCTCTCTCTCCCCTACTATATATATATATATATATATATATATATATATATATATATACAGGGTGGTGCAAAAGTCAGGACCATAGGCACATTTTATAAAGTATGATAAATGTTCGAATTGGTGGCCTTCCACTTGGAGACACTTTCTGACGCGTTGAATGCATAATGTTTGAACATTCTTTAACACATTGGTACTGATTTTGGCACACTCAGATGTGATTTTATCCTTTAGAGAACGTATGGTTCTAGGTCGATCAGCATAGAATACCGACTTGAGATGGCCCCACAAGAAAAAGTCAAGAGGCGTGACGTCTGGAGACCTAGGTGGCCATTCGACGGGCCATCGCCGTCTGATCCACTTGCTTGGGAATGTTTCATCTAAAGAGCTCCGGACGATGGTTGCGAAATGTGTGTGGTGCACCATCCTGCTGAAACCACATCTCCGCCCGTTCTGCCAATGGAATGTCGTCCAGTATGTTTGCAGCATATGTAGATATGTTACACTGCCGTCGAAAAAGTACGGACCAATCACCGATCCTCGAAGAGCGTAGTCCACACCATAATTCGTAGATCGAATTGCAGATGTCCTTCCTCCATCATCCAGTGGGGGTTCTCATTGGCCCAATAGCGTGCAGTATGCCTGTTGACACGACTGCTGAGGTGAAATATCGCTTCGTCGCTGAACATGATCCTTCGTTGAAGCTGTCGATGTTGTAGAAACCACTGGCAGAACTCTACACGACGGTCTGTGTCGTCACCGTGCAGTTCCTGAACGAGTTTGACTTTGTAGGGGTGGAAACGATTTGTTGTAAGAATTCGTTGAATGGATCTTCTGGAGACACCCATTTCCTAGGATAACTTTCTTTAGGACTTACGTGGGCTGTTTTCGAGGTGATTGAGTACCGTTAGTGATGTTGCTGCATCGGTTGAACTTTTGGCCGGCCACTACGCGGCCGATCATGAACACTTCCCGTTTCTTTGAAGCGAGTGAACAGTTTTCCAACCCTGAACAACTGGCGGCCTCTCAGGTGTTTGTCATTAAAAGCAGTAGCAACTGATCGGTGTGTGTTACCACGCCTTGCACACATTAAACTATCTCCACCCGTTCATTTATTGTCAATTTCTGTGCCATAGGTTCAACAACAAATCTAAAAAGAACAAAACATATTAAAGCAAATTATTGAAATGTGCCTATGGTTCCTGACTTTTGCGCCACCCTATATAAGCACACCACAAAAAATTAGTCACCCCTAATAGCACCGATAGTAGGAAGTTCAAGGTCACACAGAGGGCGCTGATGTAGCATTGGTAAGTGCCAAGTAGCGGTGACGTAGCACACAGGATCAGATCTGTTTCGTGAGGTGGTGAAGAACAAAGTGTGTGTTGGATATAGTCTGCAAAATGGGTCGTGAGGCAGACGTTACTCAGTGGCAAAAAGGAGCCATCGTGTTTGGCAGAGCCCACGGACACAAAATGTCTGAAGTAGCCCAATTTGTTGGTGTGTCAACGCGTACTGTCCAGCGAGTTTACAAAGAGTGGTGTAGTTCGCAATCAACTGAAAATCGACGGCGTAACTGTGGCCGGAAAACAATTCTCGACAATAGGGGCCGCCGCCATGTTTCTCGTCTAGTAACTGCAAATCGTTTTCAAACCAGAGAACAATTGCTCCAAGAAACCAGTGAGGTTCTCCAGCGACCAATTTCCGAACGGACATTGCGACGAGAACTGCATGCGATGGACATCTGGAGCAGGGTACCACGGAAGAGGCCGCTGTTAACAGCAAGTCACAAATTGGCACGTTATAAATGGGCTCAGAGGCACAAAAACTGGACTGCGGCAGATTGGAAACGTGTAATTTGGTCCGATGAGTCCCGTTTTTGTTTGTTCTCCAATGATGGGAGGCGACGAGTACATCGCAGGTCCAATGAAGCCTTTAATCCTGAATGCGTCGAAGGTGTTGTTCAGGCTGGAAACAGAAAGTGAAGCGCAGGAATAGACACCCACGGACTCTGGCGGAACTTCGGGACCGGCTGATGAACGAGTGGCAGCAAATCGATGTTCAGTACATGCACAACCTCGTAGAGTCTCTGCCTCGCCGGATTCGTGTGGTTATCAAGGCCAGAGGCGCCGTCACACGTTATTAGGTACATTCTGAGAGGGGTGACTAAATTTTGTCCGGTGTGCTTATATATATATATATACTATATATATATATATATATTATATATATATATATATATATATATTATATATATATTATACACTCTGTGTATATATATTATATATCTACGAGATTACATTTTCTGAGAATTAAAATTGAGAAGATGTTTACATCCGAACCTAATCAATTTTTAAGCTTAATTATCTTGCAAAAGACTTTCAAGTTGATAAATAAATAATTAAAATTTATATTATCTTTAAAGGTATGTTCAATTACTGTCCCAAGAATCTTTTTAAGCATCATTTTTAGCACAATAATTTTACTGTAATGTATAAATTACATTTAAGTTTATTTAGATAAATTGGTTAATTTTAATTTAAATATATAAGACTTTCATGTAACTTTTTAAAAATATAAATAATTTTTTTTTAGTTCTGGTTTACGAGGATGAATGCACGGATATCTCATTAAATATTAAAATATTTTATTTACTCGACAATGACTAATAATACAGTAACGAAACTTCATCAACAATAGTCAACACAGGCAATTGTGTTCAGTATTTCTGTAGTATACATATTTTCTCCCTTAAAAACAATAACTAATTTTAGTTTAAGTTAAATTATAGTTTATTTTCAATAATAATTAATTAATTTTAATGAATTTTTAAAGTTCATTTAACGATTAATAGAGGTTATATACGAGTACATTTCAGTTTTGCGCATGCGCACAAATAAGGCTTGGAAAACTTTTTATAATTTGTTTTTACATTAAAACTGTGCTTAAATTCGATTTTCAACAGGAATTATAAATTGCTTCACTTCATGAGCTAAAATTAACCGTGGTTCGATCATTTACAGTTTGAAAACTGAAGTCATTCGTTTACGGTATACCTGATTCCCTGTGGAGTATTTTTTTTTAACCGGTAGATGGCGTTAACGTCTTATTTTTCCCAGTTGGTGGGCTACGTAATGGACATGTGGCAACATCGCTTTCCGTTAGATCTGCTAGATTAAACGACATTGATCAGTGTCAGTAGCTGAGTGGGTAACACCGTTTCCTTATAACCGAAAGAAAGACAGTGAACTCGGGGTTCGAATCCCGATGATGTTAGTAATAACAATGCGGGAGTTAGATCAATCGGCCACATTAATTGGCCTGAGCCCCGTACTAGTTTCTGGCCCTTCTCACTGACTACTATTATTAAGCGACGTTGGATCTGTTGTAATTGGATATGCGACTGTCTTTTACGTTCAGATGATGTAGCGACCCGTAGATAGTTCCGAGTCCACGTAAAACTGTTGGTCCTCTCCGTCACACGGTTTCTGCAGTTAAGAAGGAGGTTAAACGACCCTACCCAAACATTATCATTACTATTCTTCTGTAGATGGCGTTAGCATTTTGTTTTTGGCGATCGGAAGTGTTGTCCCGCTTTCAATTCCATCTCAGTGCCTTCAGTTGGACGAAGGACGTAAAACAGATCAACCAACCAACCAACCAATCTTCAACTATTCTTCGCCGTTAACGGACGATAAATTAACTTGTTAAATAGAAAGTTATTCAATTTAATCTTTCGGTGAAACATGAAAATGGAAAAGTGATGAGTCCATTCGCAAATTTTGTGATAATTTTTTTTATTTTTCCATTTTGTGAAAGAAATGGAAATTCATGAAAATTTATTTTATTAAATCATAATTTAAATTTCTTCGTTAATATTTTTCGTTAACGAATATTTTTTTTTTCTTTAAACCGAAAAGTATACAATTTATTGTTAATGAAAACCAAATATTTTAGTAACTCCTCATTTACATTACACTCATTTCGGACTCCTTTTTAGACAATGGAACTAAATTTATAATTTATATAAACATAGAGAAACAATTGTAGAAAAGTTGCACTTTAATACCATATTTATTATTTTTGCAGTGGAACACACACACACACACACAACACACACACACATATATTATTATTATTATTTATTATTATTAATATAATAATAATTAATAAATTCAGAGCTGGGCACTTGCGTTTTTTTGCGCGTTTTTTTGCGGTACTGCGGTACTGCGGTACTACTACCGCACTACCAAACCGGTACCGCATAACGCAGTACCGCAAAGGATCGCTGAAAGTACAGCAGTACCGCTACCGCATTCAAATTTCCCGCGGTACTTTCCGCGGTACCGACCAACACGGTAGTACCGCAGTACCGCAGTACCGCAAAAAAAACCGCAAGTGCCCAGCTCTGAATTATTATTTAATTTATTATATATATATATATATATATATAGTCCATCTTGAAGATGGAAAGTTGCTTCCAAAAGATATGCATGTTAAACAAGAGTAATAAATATTTGGGTTCTCCTATCTATCCTTGAATTACGCTTCCCTAGGAGTAAACCTTTAAATGAAAAAAAAAATATATATATATAATATATATATATATATAAGATTTTATGGACCTTTTCCAGTTTGTGTACCGTTTTTCATATAATTTATTTTTGCTTTATAAGGCTAACTAACGAAAATATCATGACCTAACCAACCAATCGTCAAGGGCGTACAGTTAATCTAACGATTGGTTAGGTTAGGTCATGATATTTTCGTTAGTTAGCCTTATAAGCCTAACTAAAGAGATTGATATTCACTCATTTTTTATCTGAAAAGAAGCAAAAATAAATTATATGAAAAACGGTACACAAACTGGAAAAGGTCCGATTTTATATATGTATACACATAATATACCCGTATCCAATTTTGGCTGTTTGCATATTACATACTCAAATCTTTCAATTTAAAACGCTATTTTGTAAATATCGTTAAAAAAAAAAAATTGTTATCCAAAATGTTCATAGATTTCTTTATTTGTTGTAAGATATATTCGGCGTGTTTTGCTCCTAAATTTCGTGAAGTATTTTCAGATTAGTTCTCTTACGTCAGTCAAAGAAGTGATTTAAAATACTTCAAAGTACTTTCAAATGCTTCACAGTTCTTTAAAGAGTTTAATTAGTTTGAATTACATTTTTGCCAAAAAAAATAGTTGTTTTCATTTTCATTATAAAAGATTTAAAGTAGTTTTGTGGATTTTAAAATGCTTTAAAATTATTTAAAATGTTTAATATAAGTTTAAAAATTATTTAAAATGCTTTAAAACTAACTTAAAGCGTCGCCGTACGGAATTTTGAAATGCTTTACAAGTGGTTTAAAATGCTTTTCATGCGTTTTAACCCTTACTGTATTTCATAAACAGGGTAAAATATACCCTCAGTATAACTCACCATGGCTGTGAAATAGGGGTTTACCCTTATTTCGTAACTTGGGTATTCTTCGTATAATTTACCATGGATATAAAATACGGGTTAAAAAAAAAACCTTTTCACTTAAGTGGGGAAAAAGCTTTAAAAGTTGATGAAAATGCTTTTAAATGCTTTAGAATATTTTAATGAGTTTTAAAGCGCTTTAAAGTTTAAAATCTTTTAAAATGTTTGAAGATTCTTTTACGAGTTTTCAAATGTGTTAAAGTATTCTGAAGTGGTTTTAAAAGTGCTTTAATATGCATGAAAAAAGAAGGTCATTAAGAGGATCATATATTTGAGAATATTGTTTTGTATAATAGAGCTATATTTTATATTTCGATAGGAGGCTTGAGAAAATTAACAGGTCCAATTTTAAGATCGAAAACGAAGTATTTTTATCTGTTACTAAACATACGGTGTGTGTGTGTGTGTGTGTGTATATATATATATATATATATATATATATAGAGAGAGAGAGAGAGAGAGAGAGAGAGAGAGAGAGAACGCTATTTGATATTTGGAACGAAAGTTCCCAAATAATGCATTTAGTAGAATGTATATATAAATAAAACTCTCTCTCTCTCTCTCTCACTCTCTCACTATTAATATATATATATATATATATATATATATATATATATATATATATATATATATATATATATATATATATATATATAGTTTATACATACTATAGAGTTACTCCACCATATCACTGCCATATTTATTTGTATATGTCAGTGGTATAATTATTATAATTATTATAAATATATATATAAACTAGGTACTTTCCTGTTATCCCGGACCCCAGACTTTTTTGCCAGATTCGTACGCCACTTGTCAGATTGCCAAATTTTATTTTAACTAACCTAACCTAACCTAACCTAACCTAACCAGGGATTGGGTTAGGTTAGGTTAGTTACTTAACATTTAAAAAAAAATTTGGGGATCTTTTCCGTTTGACACACATGGTTCGATTTTATTTTAAATTTCTACACAGACGTAGTTTTGCATGCCGATTACGAAATCAGAACCATTTTTTGGAGAAATTAATAATAAAAAAGTTACAACCCTTTAAAGTATTTTATTAATATTAGTGACAAAAATCAACACAAATTAATATTTTCGATTAAATGTTGCGATGCACTGTAGCATTTTTCGGAACTGGTCGCAGTTTTCGTGTCTGCGTCGCCAAATAAACTCGCAGAGGTAGGAATCGATCATCGAACGATGAGTGCCGCAACGTCGTTTATTAGACAAAACCGGATAGTTGTTAGTTCCTTGACCCACGAATAAATGAATACAGCTACGGTTGAAAGCGGAAGAGTACCACCTTCAAGCATGTTCCTTTCCTCACTGACACAGATTCATTGCAACCTTTCTTGCCGCAGCGCCACTGGGCGGTTCCACTGGAAACAGCGATATTCATTTCGTGTTTTCGCCGACATAGTTTCTTCTTTGGTGTGATATTCTTCTCCTGAAAATAGCTCACTGCGTCCTCCTCGTTTTTAAGTTTGTTCCACAAACTTTTCAAATTGTCCACTCTATCGCTCATGATTGTTTGAATTAGTTCCTATGGAAAAGAGAAATAACATTACTAACATTTACAATAACAACACAATACATAACAGCATAACAAATTAGTGAACATTTAAATAGGGAAAAACCAATCTTTACTTAACCTAACCTAACCTAACCTAACCTAAAAATTCAATCTTTAAAGGGTTGTAACTTTTTTATTATTAATTTCTCCAAACAATGGTTCTGATTTTCGTAATCGGCATGCAAAACTACGTCTGTGTAGAAATTTAAAATAAAATCGAACCATGAGTGTCAAACGGAAAAGACCCTAATTTGGCAATGAAATTTTGCAATCTGGCAAGTGGCCTCCGAATCTGGCAAAAAGTCTGGGGTCCGGGATAACAGGAAAACAGGAAAGTACCTAAACTACTTTTTGCTATATCGATTTAGCTTCTAGCATACTTAGTGAAATGTATTATATATACAGTATATATATATATATATATATATATAAAACCACTAGGTCACCTAGGGTACCCATTTATCTACCAAACACTTTCTTTATTGTGTGGAAGGATGAACAGCTGGGTTTTGCTGCGCGCCGGCTGCCGTCGGGTCTCGAACCCGGGGCCGATGGATTCGTAGTCAGCGACGCTAACCACTACACCACCGAGGCGCCATATATATATATATATATTAGTTAATTTATTGAGAGAAAAGGTTATTATATCCCTTTCATTAATGCTCTACTTTGATCTAAATTTAGCTTTCAGTTTGGCGCACTTTCTGAACATTTCTTTTTTCTTTTCGGGGTATAGGTTGGGGACATATGAAAGCATTTGGTAAAACAACAAATATCGAGTATAAATTATGACATTGGATAAAGTTATTTAGGTTTAAAGGAAAGGTGTGGCATGAAGTTATAACTAAAATAAATACTTGAAATAAAGTAGAAAAGCTTTACATGAACAAAATCGAATTTCAAAATGTCGACGTTGGACCTCACGTGAGTATATGCATTTTACGTTTCAAAATACATTTCAGATTTTTTATGAAAATTACTAATCTAACCTAACCTAACCCAGCGTAACCTAACCTGGCGTAATGTAACCTAACTTGACCTAATTTAAGCTAACTTTTTACTATAAACATTATGCGTGCCTACATTGTGTATATCGACTTTGTTCGGCTACCCGGTTTAGTTGAGGTCATCTATTTATGTGAGAAATATATATAGGTGTACTTCTGAATACACGAAAGGCCTTGGAATCATTTTTCTTTTTCCTTGTGGGTTTGCATCATATATATATATATATATATATGTGTGTGTGTGTGTGTGTGTGTTTTATTTATTGTTTCATGAAAAGGTCATCCACGTACCCTAAGACCAAAGCTACACAAGCGACTTTGTCTCTGCGACGAAGTTGTAACGACAAATCGCAAAGAATAGTTACTGTTGTTTCTTATGGGGCAAGCTACACGGCAGAGAGTCGCCGCAACAATTATTTTATTCTCTGTTGCATCCGGCTAAGCTGTAGTGTTCCGAGTGTGGAGCCTACACGAGCGACTTTGTTGCAGCGTCACTGCCACGTGGTACTTAAAACAAAACGAAGAAATCGCAGTGACTTGTCGCAGCCCATGTTTGCAACAGCCACTGCGATTATGTCGCTGCGGCACCTTGCAACTCTAACACCGCGACAAAGTCGTTCGTGCAGCCTTGACCTAATTGCAATGGGTGTGTAAAAGTTGAAGCTACACAGCCCCTCAGGAGTCAAAACCTACAGTTTTACTTTTAACTTACGTGTAGGTTTTGGAGGTATGATAAATATGTAAAGACACGTAATCAGTATCTTGTACCTTTTTCATGTCCCTCATGAAGCACTTGGACACATTGTAGCATCGATATAATGAGATTTTGGATGACACTGTAGTCCAAATTATGTCGAAGTCCAGTCAATATTTCCTATAGGTTCTTCGTGTAGGAAGAGGCTTTGGTTTCACTACTGGTCATCAAGATGACCCAAGACAGTTTCAGTATATTATTCGAATATCTGGGGTTCCCGAACTCCAAGAAAGTACTCTAAGCCATTTTTAATTGTTTCTTCCACTGAGTAGTGTATTTGTTAGGCGTGACAGGTTGCACAGTCTCCTTGACACACACGCGTTTTAAACTGAAGTTTTTCTTGATGAAACAATGGAAGAAGATGGTTCTCAAGGATAAATATATGTACTTACTGGAATTCAGACATTCCTCGAGAATACCAGTCTCATCCTTTGGTCGGAAGTTTTGTGTTCGTTTTATTCGCATGGGATTGTGTATAAATTAAGTATACTATTTTCAAGAGAATTTATCTTCAATTCATAGGTAATCAAAATTTTAAAAAACACGTTCTTTTCTCAGGTTGTAATATACTGTATGTATGTATGTGTATATATATATATACAGTGATGGGCAGTATCTAGATACATGTATCGCCGATACGTATCGATCAATACTTTTGTATCGGTATCGGTATCGCTTTAGCTACTTGACAAAAGTATCGATTTATCGGTATCGCTAAGGTCAATTTTCTTAAATGTATCGAAAAAAATCGATACTTCGATACATCGATACATTAATAAGAATTTTTAAATATTTAAATAGATGTTATAATATGACACTACTGAGTTATATTTATGAATATACATAAATAATAATATTATTAAATATTTATTTAATGACGGTACTACTCTACTGGTCACGTCACACAGTACGGCGCAACGTTTAAACACGTTTGTACTTGTGTTATTGAGTTTAATTAACCATAATATAGAAACGCTCATATAATATAGAAACGCTCATTGGTGTTGCAACACTATTGGCCACGCCCGGATGCAGATGATTTCTTCTGTTATGAGTCTGCTTCCACTAATGTCTCTGCAACCCAAGATTCCACTGAGATGGAAGTTTTACTGTATCTGGGTGACGGAAGTCATTCTCTCCAATCTCTGAGGCAGTACCCAGGAATTCTACGGGTCTTCCTGAAGTATAACACACCACTACCATCCTCTGCTCCTGTAGAACGGTTGTTTAGTTTGGCTGGTCACATTCACGCTCCAAAAAGGAATAGACTGTCTGACCAGATGTTTAGCCAGCTGGTATTTTTGAAGGGTAATAGTAATTACTTTTAATTGTTAGTGTAATATTTTCAGTCATTCATGTATCCTACAAAATTAAAACATACTTTCATTAAATAAAGCAATTGTTTTTATTTACATCTATAAAACCCATTAAAATGTCGTTGATTTTACTTACAGTGCGTACAAATTACTAGTATAAACAATAATATCTAATACCTACATATTAAATGAATAATTGTAAAAATGTACCGGCGATACATGTATCGGCGATGCATGTATCGGTATCGGTATCGCTTAAGACATCTAGAAAGTATCGCGTATCGGTATCGCCTAAGACGTTCTTCATGTATCGATGTATCGGTATCGCTTCAGCGATTTTCATGTATCGATGCCCATCACTGTATATATATCTATGTCGCGCGACAAGAAGGTCCAGATATCTCGGGGACTATTTTTGGTGGTGGACCTGCGATGCGCACTGGAACAAGTCTGGCGGTGGTTTTCTAACGTTTAAGCCGCTTCTTATTATCCACATTTGTTCGAACTTGTCGTTCAATACGTTACCCTTTTACAATCTTCTTTTATACTCTTATAAAAGATGTAAAATAAAAATAAGAAAAAATGTTCTTCCTTTAATAATTTTATTTATTTTTGTTTCACAATTCATGGATAAAATCACAAATATAAATGCATTCAAAGTTTTGCATTTATTTACACAAAATTTAAATGAAAGAGTTAACAAATAAAGATAATTTGTAGAACCTTAATTTTAATAAGCGACAGCAAAGCAATTATAATGATAATGTAACCAGTTTCAACTCAGAATTAGTCGAATGAAGGGCTATCACTGTTTCAGTTATTATTGTATATAGAAACTTAGATTTCTTTTCAAAAATATGCATCACGCAGAAATTCGTCAGATTTCAACATGCAAGTCTATCAAATTCAAGTCAAAATAGAACAGCGATTGTAGATAGTTCTCAGTTTTATATTCTTAAAATAATTGGTGGGATTTTATAGTTATACATTGAATAATTCTATTAAAGCCCAATCAGATCATTTCAAGGGTGGAGAAATCCTATTTAAGATATCTGATTCGTACAATTAGGTTATAACGTGAACCAATCACGAATTAAGTAAACTTACCTTGGGTCATGACCCACAGTCATTCATTCTAGATTAAGGTTTCTGATAAGAGCTTTTAATGTTCGCCAGCTCAAAACACGGGTGTAGAGTTCATCTTTCTCTGATAGGAGCTTTTAATGTTTACATCTCAAATCACCGATGTGGAGTTCATCTTTCTCGGCCGCACGAACGAGGAATTTGCGTGCGAAGCAAAATTGTGAGTTTATGTACGTTGATTGTATCTGCGCACGCAATTTTATGTACATAACGTTAGAATAAAAACAAAACAGAAACTGATGAAATCATTGTACAGTATATTTTCTATTTCCATGTCAACCGAGTTGATAGTTACCCGCTCCTTAAGAAAAAGGTCCTTATTATCTAAGTGACACAAATAAGAATCACAAAATTTTCAATAAAGGTTAACGTAAAAACTTTCATTAACAAATTGCTTTCATTTACATAGTACATTACACGAAAAGTATGACCATCAAAGGGTTAGGGATGGTTATTACAAAAGAACACATTTAAATAGAATCCTTTGATTTGTTGTTTTTGTATTGTTGGAGGGTTTCCATTAATTGGGAGGACTACTGTAAATTCCTTTGGCTCGGAGTGAATTTATACACTGAACAATCTACTGTAAAATATTTAGTTCTAACTTTCCAGCAAGAGTAAGTTGATGAATGAAGGATGTAGAAATAAAGCGTTCGGATCACCTGATTGGGACTTTACAGACAGGAATAGAGTAACAAAGGTAGTGGTAATACGTATATTAAAGTAGTGATTGATTCTTGATGATCCATTGGGGATTTTATTTCAAAACACAGGGTGGTCCAAAAGTTCCTATTTATTTTGCTGAAAGAAAAGTGCAAAGAAATTCGAGACAAATTCGAAGGAAGATTTCACAAACCAGGACCTGCAGACAAAGCAATTTGCGAGCTGGTCGATAAATTTAAAAGAACAGGATCCGTTCATGATGAGACAAGATCTGGACGTCTAGGCACTTCAAGAAAATGTCGAATTGGTAAGAGATGCCTTTGAAACAAGTTCTAGAATGTCAACTCGCACCACCATCACGTAGACTGAGCATACCAAAAACGACTGTTCTAAGGATTTTAAAATCAACATTAAAAAGGAAAAATTACCATATTCAAGTACTACACGAGTTACACGAAAAGGATTATCCAAAACGAGCCGCCATGTGTACAGAATTGATTGAAAAAATTCATACCAAAAACTTATTAAACAACATTCTCTTCAGCGATGAAGCGACATTCCACACATGCGGAAAGGTTAATCGACATAATTGCCGTATCTGGGCTAGTGATAAACAAACCGAGTTCTACGAATGGGAGAGAGATTCTCCTAAAGTTACTGTCTGGTTGGGTATGACAAGATCGAAGATTTATGGACCTTTTTTCCTTGCAGAAGCTACGGGCACAGGGCCAGTTTATCTTGACATGCTTCAGCAGTTTCTTGAACCCTAGCCTCGTTGAGATGGCATTCTCGACACTCTTGTCTTTCAACAAGATGGAGCTCTATGTCACTATGCAAACATCGTTTGGGCGTACCTTGATGAGCTCTTACTAAATCGCTGGATTGGACGTGGTGGAAACAGACCCTGGGAAGCACGATCTCCAGATTTAACACCATTAGACTTGTTTGAGTGGGGCTCTATAAAGTCTGAGGTTTACAAGAAAGGAGTTACAGACCTGCAGGATCTGCGAACCCGCATTGTCGCGGCAGTCGCTAAAATAACCCCAGAGATGCTTGAGAATGTGTTCCGCAATGCAGTGGACAGACTTTAGATTTGCAGAGACACTGATGGTGCTCACGTCAAATCTTAGACCTAAGCTTGATAAATAAATATACATCTAATTATGTTACTACATTTTCATCCTAAAATACTATTATTTCAGCAAAATAGATAGGGACCTTTGGACCACTCTGTATTATTGTTTTAATTACTATCCTAGTTTTGCCATGAACTATTTGAATTATACTTTTAAATTGGGTGCTGATGACCCCAATTTACTTTAGAGTAAACTTTGCTGACACAATTACATTTTTTAGTGTGGTACGAGCATGAAAAGAAACGGAAGAACTAACGAAAAGAAATAAACATCAAACTTAACTTCTGTACAAAGTAATGAGCGGAAGCCAAAGCGCATCATCAGGCCTCTCATGAGGCACATGACCTAATGCAGACGCTATGAGTCTTGGCCGTAGTATTCGGGCACGGAAAGTAGCGTCTGCCCATTTATCGTCAACCGGAGAAGGTGAGGACTGTGATTCAAAGTCGAATGTGAATTTTTCAGGGCTTTGTGATTATGTTGCAGCGTCCAACTCTCCTGGAAGTTTTACATTACGTTGTTTGACCGGTAGAGCAGGACGCTATTTCGGTGGTAACGGAGGTATGGTTATAGGTGGTGGTTCCGTCAAAACTGAGTCAGATGGTTCTTTTGAAACTGAGTCAGGTGGTACTTCCTCCCCTACAACTTGATAACCGTCCGTTGTGTCATTCTAATATGGATTGGAGGTACAATGATTCTTCAGACTGATTCTTCGCAGAAAGCAAACTAGCATCGGCTGGTGATTCGGAACTCTGAGAAGCTATCCGAGATTGAAATAATGGTCGAAAGTAGAGATCATCTAAGTTTTCCAAATTCTGATTTGTCACACCAGTAGATGGTTTACTTTGCGTGGGATTCGTACATCTTGGCGGTTGCATGATGTTAACGTTCCCAGATTCCTCAGCTATTTAAATATCATCACTTTGGACAACTTTGGTTCGATGGTCCTTTAGATTTAGTATTTCGTATCTATTTTTCCAAAAGTCTTTCATGATATGATATGCTCCATCCCATTTGGGGCTAAGTTTCTTGGAGTGCTGAGGAGGTTTAATGTGTTTGAAGTAACACCGTTGTCCAACTTTGATAGTCCGTTGTTTTGGAAAGCGACTATGCTGGCGCTGTTGAAGTAACTCACTTTGTGCATTCAGTTGTTTCTGTGTTAGATCGAAGATTTGAAACGCTCTCTGGGTGAGTTCGTGAGAATACTTTGAAGCTGATGGGGAATCACTCATTTCTCCCGTATGGGCTATCCCAGTATCTGGTATATGAAAAGGCAACCGCTTGTCATAATGATATAACAGAAAATGTGGCGTATCTCCAACCATGGGCGTCCGGAGGGGGGGGCAAGAGGGGGCAGTTGCCCTCCCTTGGAAATTTGTGTTTGCCCACGCAACGACTTCTATAATTCTACTGCAGCTCAGTCAGTGTTTCCACATTCAAGGAAATGTCGTTTACTTTACCTTTACTTTACCGAAGTGCCGTGTCGTTGAACTTAGAAGTGTTAAATAAACTACACTGAAAGATATAGTAATGGAATTATTTGCAAAGATCATTATATTGAGTGTTTTATTTATTTTTTCTCTCGAAAACCTTTTGGTCAATTTCACTGAAACTTACACGATTATAGTTAATCATAGTATCATATAACATATAAAAAATGGACTTGACTGGTAGAAAAAAAAAATGCACTGCGACCACTACGAGTAAAAACCGTCATCTCCCCTTATCATAGCCTGCTTTCGGTGCTAAATTTATGTACTTAGTATTACTAAGTACATAAATTTAGCACCGAAAGCAGGCTATGATAAGGGGAGATGACGGTTTTTGCTCGTAGTGGTCGCAGTGCATTTTTTTTCTACCTAATAAAGAACTAATAAGAACTAAGAACTAATAAGTTAGTTTTGCCCCCCCTTGCGAAAAATCCTGCGGACGCCCCTGTCCCCAACTCGTATTGTACTCGTATTGTACTCGTTGTTGATAGTAATTTGGACGTATGGAGTACATTCGTCCCAGTTCTTTTCAGATCTGTCCACAAGATGACGAAGACAAGCGTAAATCTTCCCATTTTGATGTTCTATTAATCTACGAGTATTTGCCTGAGGATGGTATGGAATAATCTGCACCTTTTTGATGTGCAAAGCTTCACAGATGGAAGTGAAATTTTTTAAAATAAATTCTGGTGGGTTGTTGGAAATCAACATTTGAGGTGTGGAATGAATTTTTATAATACGCTCTAGCAGACACTTTGATACTGTTTAAGCAGTGTGGTCTGGTATGGGAATTATTTCCACATAACGGGCTAAATGGTCAATGGTTACCAAGATGTGCTTATTTCTTGATTCGGCAGTTGGTAGGCCACTTAGAACATCCATGCTAGTGCGTTCCTAAGGTCTCATCGGAACTGGGCAACGATGTATGTGCGCTGTTTGTACTGGAGCACCCTTGTGTTGGTGACAAGAATGATACTTTTGACAATAGTCTTTGACCAAAGTTGTCATGTTTGGACAATGGTAATGCTCCTGAACTAATTTTAATGTTCGTTCGGCGCCTGGATGACTTGCATAAGCAGAGTCATGGCACAGCTGAATAGCAACATCGATAAAAGAAATGGGGACTTTGACACTTAAGTTCCCTGACTCATCGTTAAACGAAAAAAGATTTTCATTCAGTTCATGCTGCTTATGGAGAACTGTTTATGGTTTGGTTTTCAATTCATGCATTAACTTTGATATATCATATATATGGGTCTTTTAGTTGTTGCTAGACTGGAGTTTCACGATCAAAACTTTGTAGTGTTTGTATAAGTTTTATGTTATTTGTTTTTGGATTATGAAACTGAGACAAAACAGTCAGGTAAGATGTGATATTTACTTGGTTTAATTCCAACTTTGGGTGTGAAATCTTGGACGAAAAGAGCCCCAACGACTTAAACCTTCTGGCGTTTTCTTGTCCTTGAACAGATACACCAGAGCTTGATGGTCGGTTTTTATTGTAATTTCATACCCATAAAAGATGTTCCTAAACTTCTTCAAAGCCCCAACTACAGTTTCCTTTTCTGCAATAGTATAATTGCATTCAGCACGAGTCATTAATCGACTGACACAAGCGATAGGGAGCTCAGTTCCGTCTACCTCTTACAAGTACAGTACCAAGCCCATATTCTGAAGTGTCGGTGACTATAACAAAAGGTTTCGAATAATTTGTCTCGAAGTGCTTCAAAAGCTGGCTATTGTTCTGGAGTCCACATAAATGGAACTTTGGACTTAAATAAGTGGGTCAAAGGGGCTGCTATCTCTGAGAATTTTGGAATAAAGTTCCAATAAAATCCTACAAAACTGGTGAATGAACGTACACCTTCTGCGTTCTTATGGACGAGGTAGTTCACTAGGTCATGTAATTTGGATGGCTCGGGCTTTATTCCCTCTGAAGAAAGAAAAACTCCAAGATACACAAGAGAATGTTGAGAGAAATTACACTTAGAGAATTTTATTTTGAGACTAGCTTCCCTTAAACAATCGGAAGCATTCTGAAGACGTTAAAAATTATTTTCAATCGTGTCACTAAACACAATTATATCATCAAGGTAAACATGGGCTTCTTTGCCTAGTAACCCAAGTAATACTAAGTTCATAAGTCGAGAAAAATTTGCTGACTCATTCCTACACCCAAAAGACAAAACTTCGAAGTGGTTATGCCCCTGGTTGGTAGTGAAGGCTGTACAAGGCCGAGAGTTTGGCTGTATCTCCATTTGCCATTAGCCAGAAGCAGGATCCAAAGATGTAAAAAATCTTGCTTTACGGACATTTTGCATCGTTTCCTGCAAGTTTGGAAGCTAGTAACGATCCGGGATCGTTATTTGGTTAAGCTTCCGAAATTCAATACATGGTCAAGAACTACCCTCTTTCCTAGAAACTAAGATTAGTGGAGACGACCAAGCATTGTAGTGAATGCGGAATCCTATATGGTGGTGTGCGCACTGGTTTGGTAACTGGTACAAAATTTATGGTAAATGGATAAAATTGGTGGCTCCAGAAGGGTCACCCTTGAGAGCAATTATTTCCCTGTTCTTAACTAGGAAATCTAGCAATTTTTTAGTTAATTCGTCCTCTTCCTTTTATGGAAATGAGCTGAGAGTAGATGAAAGACACTTCTGGTATTTGGAGTGGTTTTTTTTCGTTCGAAAGCCGTGATGAGTCGGAAAATGTTCTAACCGCTCTTTCTTCGGACGAAAATGGCTCTGATATGACTAAATAAGCTTTATCTATTTGCGCATTGGTTTGACCCCGAACGGGATTTTTGCCTAAATTAATTCACATAATAGGAACTTTGGTGTTTTGAGTCACACATATAGTTCGAACTAACAAAACATTTGTTGGCGAAGATACAGGATTTCCTTCCACAGTGGTAACTGTAGCACTAAAACGAACTTCTGTAGGAGGAAGGGAATAACGAAATATCGTGCTTGGAAACAAATAAAACTCTTCATCAATATGAAGTCTATCTGAACCAGAACTTACACCAAGTGATGTCACATCCTCGTGAACATCAACAACAGAAGATAAATCGGTATCCGTACCGACATGCTTGTCACTAAAGGAACTGGTTTTCGAAGAACCTGCCATTTACCCTATAAGAGGGGAACTTACCCGAAGTAACTTTCAAATCAATTAGAGGATATACCTTTCCTTTCATAACAACAATCCCCTTTTTCTGGAAAATACCCCAATCATGGGTACGCAAAAAAAAAAAATCAGTCCCTATCAAAGCGTTAATGGGGAACTGTACTTCATCATCCTTTCCCAACTTGAACTTCACCTTTATCGCCCTTGAGTACGAAGAACATTACCACTTGCACCTTGCAAAATCAACTTATTATGTTCTACCTTTATATTTCTAGGAGAGACTTCAGATAACTTCTTAAAACTGGAGGACTTAATCAAAGTCACTTGGCTTAGTTGGCTACCTGAGTCAATGAGTACTTCCATAGGAAGACTCCTAATCCTCAACGAAATTTTAGGATATCTCTAAAGGTATGATATTCCCTAATTCCCAATATATATTCCGAAAAATACAAAGATTCATCCCCTCTAACTTTAGAATTCTTAAATGAATTATTAGAAAATTTACAGTCAGGTCAGTCTTACCCTCGTGTGTAAACGCGAACTCTGGTAGAACGTTAGATGGTTTTTATGTTGCCTTTAAACCTATTATTCCCATTTAGACTACGCTCCTTAACACTATCCTTAACATAACTGTGTACAAGACTAGTTAGTCTAGGCTCTAAACTCTAAAGACTATCCGGTAGATTCACTTCCACAGGAGGGTCCTCGAAAACCTTCACTATAGTCTTCAGCAGCGGGATCAGTGAAATCATCTTCGGTCATATCAGCTAAGAGCCTTACTAATCCTTTCATAACAACTTTACGTTGCTGGTAATTTGTTTTACCATAAACAACATTATGTTTGGTATTCCCACTATTTGAATGAGCAGGTCTGGGGGATGGTTGTTCACTACTAAGGGCTAAGTACGACTAAGTACTGCTAAAGTACGACAAAATGAGGCGATTCAGTAAAAACCCATTTATTGACATTTATTGATATTTATTGACATTTGTTGACATTTAAATCAGAGACATTAGTACAAGATAACTTTAACTGGATAATTTGCTTAAAGAAGCTTGCCGAAACCTCCGCTTTTTCCCATAATTTTTCCTATATAGTGTTGTGGTAGGCTGACATGTAAACTTATCAATGCGATATATCGCTTAAGCGTTACGTTCATTGTCACGGAATTGTGAGCATCAACTGCTATTTTCAAAGTATGGTCCAACCGCGTCGGAAAATCTATAAGGTCTTCCTCAGGTTTCTAACGTAAATAAAACACGTTTTCCAACGTTTGCAAAGGCTGATTATCACTTGCATCTCGATAAATGTCTAACAATATACCTTTGAATTCATACCAGGTAGTCGCAGCCTCTAATTCCGAGTGTCCTGAAATCGTTTGAAACACAGAACCGGTTGCGAGTCAGCAAAACGTTTCGATTTACTAATTTTGTATGCATCGGACGTGAGGTTCTCGTTCGTAAAAGATGTTTATAATACATTTAGCCAAGTTTTCATGTCAGGGCCTATGGGTACATCGGCTATACTTCCTTGAAATTTCGGTACTGGTATTGGAAGGCTAAGAATCCTATTCATGTTAGTGGAAAATATAGCTGAAAGAAGTATGGGAGTGGTGTTTTGGTCGGAAGATTGACTAGTATTTGAATCCAAAGTGACAAGCCGATTTAGTGTAAGATAGGAATTAAAATGTTGTGTTGTACGATCAACAAATGTTACACCACCTTGTGGGTCACCTTCCTTATCAGACATTAAGTTATAAAATGTAAAGTATAATTGGACCGAATAAACTTCAAACTAACTAAAAAAATTAAAACAAATATATATATATATATATATATATATATATATATATATATATATATATATATATAACGCTATAATGATAAACCTAAAAAATTTAGGAGAAGTTGATCAACCACAATACCCGCCTAATAAGCAGTACAAGTGTAAAATTTGTTTTAACACCACACACATATAGTGTCGCGTACTAAAAATAACTAAGGTGAAGTGGTATTCTAATGTTTAATGTTTGAACACAAACACCAATCTAAGTTATCAGATAAACAACTAAACAAATCAAGAGTAAAAAAGTAAATAAAAAAATAAAATTCCAAAATTGTTTGAACACTAAAATTTAAATCAATCCAAAAAAAAATTCCAGTCCTTCAAGAGATTTTTTTAGTTTAAAATTCTATAAATACACAAAACGAACAGAAAAATTGAATAATTAAATTTCCAAACGGGCCACTTGTAAAAAAAAAATAAAAAAAAATAAATGATTAAGATCCATCTGAAACTACTGTACGTATGAATCCCTATAACGAAATAATTAAATTGAATAAGAACATTCACTATATCATTGTAAACTTTAAATGTGTAGCCCTATCCTTCCTGCATAAAAAGAAAAAAAATGTCCTTCGCTAAGTAACTACTCAAACTAAGGTACAATTTATATGAAATTAAAATAAGCGTTCAACGTTCTACTCTCGCAGTTGATCCAAAATAAAACGCTAATCTCCGAAGTGGAAATCACTATATGAAAAAAAAATAATGGTGGGTTGTGGTGATCATGAGTGATGATGCAGCGTCGTACGTACGTATATCATATACGGATGAACATAAATAAGCGCTATAATGTATGTGAGAAATACGCGTAACTTAACGTTTTCAAAGTCGAAGTCAATTCCTGAGTGTGAGAGTGAGTCCAAGTTGACTGTGGTGTCCCATGCAGTCAACACCAGATCCAAAATGAGGTCGCAAAATGCCTCGCCGGGACTTAAATGAGATCGGTCTCCGTTGTCGATTTCCGCCCTTATGAAGCCCGTTCAATCCGTCCCAGAACGTCAGCGGAAGCGAGTGTTGGGTTTGCGAAGGCTTTCCTTAATGTAAAAAAATGTGTTCGGACGACAGCAGTGAGTCAACGAGGAGATGGAAAGCGATCAAATCAGCTCGTCCCAAATCGAGCGTTGAAAGTCCAGCCACCCGATACACTGCTACGTCGCGCTGTGAAGTTGGAGCAGGGCTCAGCCACGTAGAAAACAATCCTGGCAAGGTAATGCCACATATCGCGCGCCAAGGGGGTCCAGGTACCCCGGGGACTAATTTTGGTGTGGAACCGCGATGCGCGCAACGGAACAAGTCTGGCGGTGATTTCCGTTGCTTTGCCGCTTCTTATTATTCACATTTGTTCGAACTTGTCGTTCAATACGTTACCCTTTTACAATCTTCTTTTATACTCTTATAAAAGATGTAAATAAAAATAAGAAAAAAGTTCATCCTTTAATAATTTTATTTATTTTTGTTTCACAATTCACGGATAAAATCACAAAATATAAATGCATTCAAAGTTTTGCATTTATTTACACAAAATTTAAATGAAGGAGTTAACAAATAAAGATAATTTGTAGAACCTTAATTTTAATAAGCGACAGCAAAGCAATTATGATGAAATGTAACCAGTTTCAACTCAGAATTAGCCGAACGAAGGGATATCATTGTTTCAGACTTTCAGTTATTATTGTATATATAAACTTAGAGTTCTTTTTTTTAAATGTATCACGCGGAAATTCGTCAGATTTCAACAGCACAATATTACAAAAGGAGTGTAAGTCTATCAAATTCAAGCCAAAATAGAACAGCGATTGTAGATAGTTCTCAGTTTTATTCTTAAAATAATTGGTGGGATTTTATAGTTTATACATTGAATAATTCTATTAAAGCCCAATCAGATCATTTCAAGGGTGGAGAAATCCTATTTAAGATATCTGATTCGTACAATTAGGTTATAACGTGAACCAATCACGAATTAAGTAAACTTATCTTGGGTCATGACCCACAATCATCCACTCCAGATTACGGTTTCTGATAAGAGCTTTTAACGTTCGCCAGCTCAAAAACACGGGTGTAGATTTCATCTTTCTCTGATAGGAGCTTTTAATGTTTACATCTCAAATCACCGATGTGGCGTTCATTTTTCGGGCGCACGAACGAGGATTTGCGTGCGAAGTAAAATTGTGAGTTTATGTACGTTGAGTGGATCTTGCACGCATATTTTATAAAAAGAAACAAACTGATGAAATCATTGCATATTTTCTATTTCCATATCAACCGAGTTGATATATACACACCTTGGTTGAACTTGGTTTTGCTTCCACCCAAATTGTTCATTCTGACACAGGTCAAAACTTGTTGCTGCACCTTACACTTGCACCTTAACGTGGAATCCGAACTACAACCAACCACGTGTGATCAGAAATGACAAATTCCTTCCCCGGACTCGATCTTATGACCTCCCGATCAGCAGCCCAGCGTCTTAACCACTAGGCTACCCAGTGTACCTATTTATCTACCAACCATTTTTATTGTATGAAAAAATGAGCAGCTGAGTTTGCTGCGCGCTGACTACCATCACCGGGTATTGAACCCGGGGCTGGTGAATCCGTAGTCAGCGATGCTAACTACTACACCACAGAGGGTGGTACAGGGTGGCCCAAGATAAAGTAGCCCATTATTTCTTTTAACAAAACTCAATGAGGCTACTTTACCTTGGGCCACCCTGTATTAGGATCATTTCATTTTAGGTCTAAATTCACAGTATTTTAATAGTGTCAAGGTTAAAAAAATGCACAAAAGATATTTTAAAACGCGACTCAAAATATTTGTTAAATTATTTTTAATTGAAAATAATTCTTAAAATGCGATAATGGGTTTATTTACAGTCATCAATGGAAATAATAACCTGTATTGCAACAAAATTGTAAATAATATCGCACTTACACACACACACACACACACACACACACACACATATATATATATATATATATATATATATAGCAAACAACCACAGGGAAAAGGAAACACAAAGTCCGAGCGCTTTCGTGATATATTCACATTATCAAGTTCCTCCTTGATAATGTGAATATATCGCGAAAGCGCTCGGACTTTGTGTTTCCTTTTCCCTGTGGTTGTTTGCTTATTAATAAGATCACGTGTTATTTTGTGATTTTATTGCATATATATATATATGAATGAAATTATTTCACGAAAGTAACACGTGAAAATATTTATGATGAATAAAACCACGAAGGAAAGGAAACACAGAATGGTGCTCAAGCGCTTTCGTCTAATGACATCCTCAGGAACACTCATTAGACGAAAGCGCTTGAGCACCATTCTGTGTTTCCTTTCCTTCGTGGTTTTATTCATCATATATATAATATATATATATATAATTATCAGGACCTTTTCTAAATACAGGGTAGCTTAAATATACTTTCAGTTACTTTATTTTTGAACCACTCTGTAGTATCATTCGAATTATTCCGAGGCGGATCTTTAATATTATTAATAATTAATAATTAACGCATCGATTTTAATGTCAAAAATCACACGTGCTCTTTTGGTAGACGTTAAAATCAAAGTCCGTTGTTTAGCGATAATTAATGAGTCGCACCACATTGGCGGCCTAATAGAAAACCCACAAGAATTGAAGTTAATTTGATCAGCTCGTTTATAGATTATATATATATATATATATATATATATATATATATATATATATATATATATATATTATACGAAAGAAAAGCCAAAACAAAGAATTATTTATTACAACATAACTTTAAACATAAATTTTCTAAATAAAAAAGTCACATTAAGAATTCTTTCAACCGCAGAAGTTACTCTCAAATTAGCTGCGCACGACCGTTGCTTCTGCGCATGCGTGAGAGAGCATAAGGTCAGGATTGCGCACGCGCAATGGAAAGATTTGTAAATTACATCTAAACGGTGTGGTAGCACAGTAAGTACTCTAAAATATTACCCATTATATATATATATATATATATATAGGTGAACCAAATGTAGGTGGACAGTAAATGATAACGTTTATTTTGAGATACATATTTAATTTTTGTATACTATAATACAAAATAAAATTTAAATAAATTTAGTTATAATATTTAATATAATATAACACAAACACCATAGTTATAATGAACACCATAGTTATAATATAATATAACACAAACCGTATTTAACCTACTGTCCACCTACTTTTTGGTTCACCGTGTATATATATATATGTGTGTGTGTGTGTGTGTGTATATATATATATATATATATGGGACAAATTAATAGGGTACCCTTAATTATTACATTATTATTACTTAATAAGCTTTAATTACCTTAATTATTTTAATTAATTAATTAATTAAAATAATTAGATGAAACGGGCGTCATTATAAATAATATTAATTTAATTTAAAATCATTTAACATTTAAAATTTATTAAATAACTAAACTTATATATATATATATATGAATAGAAACGACATAAGTATTAAGGAACGTTTCTGCACACGAGGAGGAGAGATAACGAAATCGTGTGCAGAAACGTTCCTTAATACTTATGTCGTTTCTATTCATTTATACTGCGCGGTCATTGCAGTTTTTGCGCATATTCACGATTTGCGAGGGTGCTCTCTGAGGGCATTGGTTTCTGCCCTATTTGGGAGAATTTCGATTTGTGATTGAGTGAGTCCGTAGCATAATGGTAGAGCGTCCGACCGGCAATTGGAAGGCCCTGGGTTCGTTTCCAGGCGGTTCGCCTCATTTTTCATTATTTCGTTATCTCTCCTCCTCGTGTGCAGAAACGTTCCTTAATACTTATGTCGTTTCTATTCATTTATTACTGCGCGGTCATTGCAGTTATTTGCATATATATATATATATAAACTTAGCAACATCATTTTTTATAATTGTTTAACCGCAACGTTGTCAATAAAAAATTTCTACGACCTTTATTATATATATATATATATATATATATTTCTGTGTGTGTGTGTGTGTAATACAATGCAAAACCTT
>JAJOZX010009634.1:22500-45000 GCA_023014485.1 Bathynomus jamesi | reverse complement strand
TTGGCTTCGCTGGCTTTGGATTCGAAGCTCAAAATTTTGATGGCTTAGTTCTTTTAGAAATTTATTGACCGACGGTCTTTCCTTGATTTCACGAGTGTATGAAAGCTTACAGATTTGTGGAGGAACTAGATCTTCTTCTATTTACTAATATGAAATAGCCGTCGTATATAGACTTAGTAAAAATATGTGATTTCAATGACAAAATAGATTTTATAATTATAAAATTCACTTGTTTTTTTTTAATGGCGACTATAAGATAATTTCAGAAATTTTGTGAATGTCGGCAGAAATTGTTCATATTTTTATATTTTCATATTTTTATATATATTTAATTTTTTAAAATAAATTAGGAGTATCAGGGATATAAGTGTTTTATCAATGCCTCCCTCCCCACATTTGTACAAAATTTCATACACGTTTATTACATCAAAGAAAAACCAGTTGGTGAATAAATTTACAAACTATAAGATAATTTCAGAAATTTTGTGAATGTCGGCAGAAATTGTTCATATTTTTATATTTTCATATTTTTATATCTATTTAATTTTTTAAAATAAATTAGGAGTATCAGGGATATAAATGTTTTATCAATGCCTCCCTCCCTACACTTGTACAAAATTTCATACACGTTTATTACATCAAAGAAAAACCAGTTGGTGAATAAATTTACAAACTAACAGTTACCAAAATTTTGAGTGTTACATCCAAATTCAGTAGAACCAATATTGCGAAGCTGCATTTGAAATCTAAATGACTCGTGAGTTTAAGTAAATGTTAGTTCTCATTGACTGAAAATTTTCTGTTCAAAATCTAGGGCAGTGGTTCCCAACCTTTTCACCACAAAGGACCCCTTTTATTTTTATTTTTTCCCACGGACCCCATGTTTTTGAAAGATTCCGTCTACCAAACAAACTGTTTTTATTAACTAATAATTAACTCGTTTTCTCATTTTTCACTATCAAATAAAGGACATATAAGAGAGTATGCAATTAAAATGCAGCCTATTAAAAAAAGTATTAATAATTCCAGCCAAGAGCAAGGAAACTTGAAATTTTAGCCTAAGCGCCCTTATCGTGGGTAAATGTACGATTTCCATTGGAACCTCTCGAAATATTGAAAGCTCACGGACCCCCAGTACTACCTTCGCGGACCCCCAGGGGTCCGGGGACCCCAGGTTGGGAACCACTGATCTAGGGTATGAATTATTTAGATATTATAATGCGAACGTAGACCGATTAAATATTGGTAGGTTTCGGTGTGTGTGTGTGTATATATATAATATATATATATATATGTATATATATATATATATTCGGTGTGTGTGTGTGTATATATATATATCTATATATATATATAGTGTACTTTTCTTACCATGCAGTTTATCCAGCAACGGTTTTACACAGTTGACTTGGTCATAATGTGATTTCTTATCCATGGACGCCTCTCAGCAGTAATCTGAATTATTTTCATTAGAAAATTTGACATCTGCTTGATTGACTCCGCCCTTGCGTTACTCTAAGGGATCAAGAGAAGGAACGAAAGAGATAAGTTTTATATATATATATATATATATATATATGGATAGATAGATAGATATTAATCATGTCATTATTATTCAGTATATACATAAATAATTATATTTGAGAAGTTGAATCTTTTATCCGATCACTCTCAGTAATGTTTCATATACTTTTGTGTTCCATTTCAGCAACATACGAAATATTCATTAAATTGTTACATTCAAATGCACCGGGTGACGTTATGACTGACCAATGTCGTAACACCGCTTCCGTCGATCAGCGAAGTTGAGCGACATTGGGTCTGGGTAGTAGTTGGATGGGAGACCGTCCTTCGCGTCCAATTTACGTAGCGACCCGTGCTTCGGATCCCACGTAAAGCTGTAAGTCCCCTCCATCGTATGACTTTAGATAGTGTGAAGGAAATCACACAACCCAGTCAAAAAAAATTGAAATTATAGTAAAATGTTACACAGAATTATCTATATATCTATACTATAAAAAGCCAGGACTGTCCGTCTGTCCGTCCGTCCGTAGACACCCTGTATTTATTTTTTAACGATTTTGAACATAGAAATAAATGCGCTTTGCTTTCGTTCAACTTTTTATTCTAGCGCGTTAAGATTTTCTTTGCTGCGTTCTTTTCTATAGTTTTATTGACCGAATAATTGACTCCCCAGTAAATGGGGGGGCATGCGGCCCCCCAATTATTGAGGCAGAAGGATTCCAGTACCGCAGGTCTAGCTAATGGGCCCGTAAGGCCCACTTTAGCTAGTATATATAATAATAATAGGGTAATGCTGTCTGTCTGTCCCACCTTAAAACACGAAAACGGCCTCGAGAGAAAAAAATTATTATGTAAAAGTTGTTTAAAATTAATCGAACCTACGAAAACATTATAATCTTCTATATATATATATATATATATATATATATATATATATATATATATATGAAAATTATTTCACGAAAGTAACACGTGAAAAATATTATGATGAATAAAACCACGAAGGAAAGGAAACACAAAACGGTGCTCAAGCGCTTTCGTCTAATGACATCCTCATTAGACGAAAGCGCTTGAGCACCGTTTTGTGTTTCCTTTCCTTCGTGGTTTTATTCATCATATATATAATATATATATATATATACATTATAACTGCAAACACGCAGTATAATTAACGTAACTTTACATATATATATATATACTGTATTATAGTATAAAGCTGAAGTCGGATAATGTTTGTTTGCTTGTATATCTGCTCATTCCGGGAAATATTATTAACAAAAAATAAAATTGACCCTGTTGAATGTTTAAGTGTGATATTTTTACCACGGGCTTCTGCTAGTGTATAATGATGGTTTTACTGGGTTTGGAGATTTTACATACACGCGGGAAAATTGAAGACGAGGTGCGACGTTCGCACCAATCTCTTCGAGGCATCGTGAGTAGAAGTGATTTACTGAAATAAGAAGATGGGCATACGTAATTTAAACTGTACCTGTTGCGTACAAAAGTTTGGCACCCTACTAAATTTTTTAAAATTAAATGCTCAGACACGATGTATAAAGTTACTGACTATATTTCTAAAATATGAGGGGCGGTACGAAAGTAATGCCTCTTATTGTATCATATTTACGAACCAAAAAATAAGAGCCATTATTACTTTCGTACCGACCCTCGTAGTAGAATGAGTAAAAGGAAATTGACAACGTATAAAAAGAGATAATGATGTTCATTTCTCGAGACTGCGATACAAAAGTTTAGGCACTCTTCAAATCAGGAACTCGTGCAACTTTTACTTTTACAGCATGCGTGAGTGTATGATACATACCAGGAATATGCAGTCATTTACTCGTATATATACTTTCATTCAAAATTTAGACTCAGAAATATGTAGGCCCCTACTAGATATAATCGATAGGTATTTTTATCCTTTCAGACACAAAAACATGTATTTTCTAATCCACTGTCAAACCAACGGTTCGTGTAAGAAATCCGAAGAATCTTACCGAGTTGGAGGCATTTTGAAAAGAAAATGGTCACGGCCAGTGGTGAGCAAAAAGTAATCGATTACAAATAAAATTACTGATGTCTGAAAAGTAACTAAAAATACAAAGTAGAAATACTTCTCTGGATTAATTATATTAGAATTAATCCAGAGAAGTAACTTCTACTTTATACTTTTAGTTACTTTTCAGATATCAGTAATTTTTATTTGTAATCGATTACTTTTTGCCCACCACTGGACTTACGGCTACCAAAAGAACGAATCCAGGATATAGGGAGCGTTGGCAGGGAGCGTCTGCATGCTTTAAAGAGTAGCTAAACTTTTGTCTTGGGAAGTAAAGACCATTATTCCTTTTTATGGATTGTCACTTTCCCTATAATGATTATTATTATTATATTTTATAAATATATGTCAATTGCTTTATGCCCATATCTGAGCACTTATACTTCTTTGGATATATCACAATTTAAACATTTTCGAGAGTTCTAGTTGGGGTACCCAAACTTTGCGTGCAACTGTATACCCATTTTATTATTTCAATAATCACCTCTACGCTTGGTTAAGTTGCTGAGAGTGGGTATTTTTTTTTTTTTGTATTGGGGCGTTTACCGCCACTTCCCGCTATATGGTAGCGGATATCATGGCGAGGCGGAATACGAGAAAGAGAAACGGAGACGGAGAAAAGGCACTAGAAGAGTGGGTATAAAACGTTGCAAATTTTGTCTTTTATTTTCCTGCCTGTACGCGTGCAGTTGTAGCCAAAAGTTTAGAATCACTCATAAATTTCTAGTATGTCCTTTGTACGTTAGAATTTTGCATTCATTATGCTTTAAAGTTAGAAAATGGCACTTGTTTTGAAGTGGACTTTGCCTCATCAATTAAAATACATGCTAAAATACGTGAAAATGCAACATTATCCTATTATTGGAATAGTTTTTTATCTTCATAGTGATAAAAACCAAGAATGAAGGGTGTGAGGCTCATTTGAAAAAAAGATAGAATTTTGGCATAATTTCTCATTTCTTCAACAGTTTAAATAATCGTATAAATATAAAAACTTTATATTTCATTCTGGATCTTTTCCGTTTGACTGCCGCCATTGAAACATAATTAAACTTTTTGTATTTTGTATTTTAACTGAAATGTCTTGATGATACAAAATAAGTTACTTTATAAAAAAGCTTTTCTTAATTTCCCCTTCAAATTTTGTTTCTTATAAACAATTTTAATTACTTTCAAGATCCATGCTTAATTTTTAAGTTTTAATCGTGTACTCAGAAAAATAAGGGGATCACCTGAAGATCAGGGCCTCCAGCCCTTTAGTTAGCTTTATAAGGCTAACTAACAAAAATATCACGACCTAACCTAACCAATCGTCAAGGTCGTACAGTTGACCTAACGATTGGTTAGGTTAGGTCGTGATATTTTCGTTAGTTAGCCTTATAAGGCTAAGTAAAGAAGGCTGGGGGCACTCACCTCTTATGTTTCAATGGCGGCAGTCAAACGGAAAAGATCCTTCATTCTGAATATACAAAAAAAAAAAAAATTAAGTTAATTCAATATTAACTATTATTTTCATTTATTTATTAATTCTATTTATATTTCTGGAAGGAGTATCTGAATTAAATTAATTTTCTGGATACCGCAATGATCTTAACATTACTTTTGCTGGTTTACCTGACGAAAAGCTGTAAATTAATAATTAATCCTTTAACTCGTGCGCATCTTATGAATTCCTAATTTACCATAATTGTAGAGTAATTAGTTACGAGTAACTGAATTATTGGTAATTATGTAATTTTTAGTAATTAATTACTAATTTCAATAACTTCGAAACTGTATTAATTGCAAATAGGAATTTAATAATTTTACTTTAAATAACTTTTTAATTACTTTCTCATAATATATCATTGTATATATTATGTCATATAGTCATATATATTATGTCTTATGTCATTATATATTTTAAATTAAAAAGTGAGAATACCTTTTCAGTTATAGTTTGATCATAAAGTTAAACGTAGTTAACTACATATTTCGATAGTTTATTCATTGGAATCTAAGTAAGAGGGTCGGTACGAAAGTAATGCCTCTTATTTTTCAGTTCGTAAATACAATAAGAGGCATTACTTTCGTACCGACCCTCGTAGTAACAGTGAATAGATGATATCGCTCATATGCGCATCGTCCCTCGGTCACGTGACCTTTGCCGTTACGAAGGAGATTAAATAACCCGAGAAAACATCATACACATCGCTTGATACACGGTCGTGATCAAAAGTTTTGTATAAAAAAAAATTTGAAGGAATTATATTTTTATTGTGGGTTTAATATTTAGTGCGCTCTCTACTGACATCAATGTTTACTTTGATCTTGTTGAACATGGATATGATGAGGTTTTGGCACAATTCCAGGGTCATTTGGGACTCCTAAACTGTTTTCTTCGTAGAGCAAACATCTTCGTCGGATTCCACAGGTTCTCAGGCGGACTGAGGTCAGAAGAGTTACTGGGCAACTCCAAAGTTGAAATGTGTTTTTTCATATACCATTCTTTCGCAATTTTAACTGTGTAGCGAGGCGTTCTATCAAACTGGATCCAGGGATATCCGCCCTTCTGCGTTGCTTTCAGAGCATGTTGTTCGAGGATGTGTATAGTACACGCGGGAATTCAAGGTCGTATCTTTTGGCAAGACCAGAGTTCCCCTATGCCCGAGACGCCTAAACATCCCCAAACCATAACCTTTGGAGGGAGCTTCATGAAGGCAGTAAAATACTTTGTAATAATATCGTTTATTGGATGGACGCCTGACAGTCAGATTATCTTGCCCAAATTACATGATATGGCCTTCTTCGTTGAAGAAAACTTTGGATCATTGTTCAGTGGCCCAATCGGCGTATTTCTTAGCAAAAACGAGACACTACTACTACTTTTCATTTAGGTCAACCTTTCCATCATCAGTGTCCAGATGCAGACGGAGCTCTCTCCTTCAGTCAGTATAAGAACCATTCGATCGACGGGGCTTCGGAAGTAAAGTAATTCAGTTGTAAGAAGATCAGCGAAAACCCCACTCCTAAGTAAAAAAAACGAAAAGAAAGCCAGAAAGCCACATTATGCAATTTGGGCAAGATATATAATCTGACTGTCAAGCGTCCATCCAATAAACAATATTATTACAAAATATTTTACTGCCTTCATGAAGCTCCCTCCAAAGGTTATGGTTTGGGAATGTTTTGGCGTCTCGGGCATAGGGGAAATCTGGTCTTGCTCAAAAGATACGACCGTGAATTCCGCGTGTACTATACACATCCTCGAACAACATGCTCTGAGAGCAACGCAGAGGGGCGGATATTCCTGGATCCAGTTGGATAGAGCGCCTTGCCACACAGTTAAAATTATGAAAGAATGATATATGAAAAAACACATTTCAACTTTGGAGTTGTCCAGTAATGCTTCTGACCTCATTCCGACTGAGAACCTGTGGAATCCGATGAAGATGTTTGTTCTACTAAGAAAACAGTTTGGCAGTCCTAAATGACCCTGGAATTGTGCCAAAACCTTATCATATCCATGTTTAACAAGATGAAAGTAAACATTGATGTTAATGGAGAGCGCACTGAATATTAAACTCATGATAAATATATAATTCCTTAAAACTTTGTTTGATAATATCACGACTGTAATATCTTGAATTATATTTACAGTACGTTTTACTGTATAGTGTATATAGCATCCGTAGCTTAGTGGGTAACAGTTTTCCTGCAAGCGAAGTGAAAAAAGACACTGAAGTCGATGGTTTGACGTCCGATGGTGTTGGTACTAATAATTAATCTAGCTGATAGCGCAATGGGCTGCCTTAGTTGGCTAAGCCGCTGTGCCAGTTTTTGGCCTCTTTGACTGATTATTATACACACACACACACACACACACACATATATATATATATATATATGTGTGTGTGTGTGTGTGTGTGTGTGTGTGCAGTCGAATGCACATATATATTATTTTATATTTTATACAGGGTGTCCCATAAGCCTGGTCTCATAGGAAAAATTATTTTAAATTAAATTTACAAAAGTAATGCATTGGAACTAAAACAAATGTTCAAATCGATGAGTTGTTTTGGGACCTTTTTTTTTGTTGCATGTAGAATACACACAATGGCTAATATGGAAGTTAGTTACACTCGTGATGAAAAACCTCCGGAGGCCTTTTCCTCACGACTGTAACTCACTTCCATATTAGCCATTGCGTGTTATTCTACCCGCAACAAAAAAGGTTCCAAAACAAGACAGCCGCAATTTGAACATTTGTTTTAGTTCTAATGTACTACTTTTGTAAATTTAATTTAAAATAAATTTTCCTATGAGACCGGACTTATGGAACACCCTGTATATTATTTACTAAATGAAAAACAAAACTTTGATAATTTTGTTATGTAATATTTTATTTAAGGAATTTCAAACTGAGACTAACATCTGTCTTTTCGTAACAGTTAAAATCCTTAACAAAAAATAATTTTAAATTATTACCACTTTTTGTATAAATCTGTCCGCATAATTATAATACTCTAGGAGTCTAGGTAAAATCTTTGTATAATTCATTATATTGTTTATATACAGGGTGTTTCATAACATGTGGGACGCACTTTCAGGATGGATTCAGGACCTGAAAACAATTAAAAAAATTTATATAAACATATGCCCGAAATCGCTTTGTTTCCGAGTTACAGCCCGTTATGTGTTCCAGCAAGTATCCGCCTTACCTTTAAAGGAAGTGCTCAACATGACCACCTTGCGCTTGAATACACGCCTGAACACGCCGCGTCATAGACTGCTTGACGCGTTCAAACATTCTAGGTATTGCTCGGATTTTCTGGCATCTTTGTTCTACGCGTTGGCAAAGCATTTCAACGTTGTCGATGGGTGTTACGTAACGATGGATTTCAGATGACCCCACGGGTAAAAATCGAGTGGATTCAGGTCCGGGGAGCGAGCAGGCCACGCAATGGGTCCTCCACGGCCTCTCCATTTATCAGGGAAATGGTTATCCAAATAGTCTCTGGCTACTCGACTAAAATGAGGCGGAGCGCCGTCATGCATAAACCACATACGACGTCGGACACCAAGAGGAACTTCATCTAGTAAATCGCTTAAATCATTCCTTAAAAAATTGGAATAGGATTCTCCTGTTAATCTTCCAGGCAAAACAAAAGGACCGATTAATTTGTCGGCAATAAGTCCTGCCCATACATTGATACTAAATTGTTGTTGGTGCCTTGATTGGATGATGGCATGCGGATTCTCTTCGGCCCAGTGATGAGTGTTGTGAAAATTGATGACGCCATTTCTTGTGAAGGCAGCCTCATCAGAAAAAACACGGAGGATAGAAAAAGAGGATCGCGAGCACACTGTTGAAGGAACCAAGTACAAAAAGCCTCTCGTGGTGGGAAATCAGCTTCAGTAAGGCCTTGTACTCTCTGAATGTGATATGGGTAAAGCTGTTGTTCCCGTAAAATTCTCCACACAGTTGTGTATCTTACACCCTCTGCTGCTGCTGCTATCCTTCGGGTGCTGACCCAGGATGTTCCTCCACGCGATTCAGGACCCGCTCCTCCAACTCAACAGTTCTGGCGCTGATTGGTTTATCACCATCTGAAACTAGCTTGTTGAATTATCCTGTATCACCAAGACGCTCGTCTATTCTCTGAAAGGTCTTCTTATCTGGCAGACGGCGATTCGGAAGCCTTTCCGCATACAGACGTCTTGCTGCGGCCGCATTACACTCGGCAAGTCCATACATGAGATGCATGTCTGCCATTTCTCTCTTTGAATAAGCCTCCATTTTCACTTCAAATGCACACTATCACTGAATAGCACAAAAAATTTAAGGGTTTTTTACACTGGACTGCAGTTATTCACGGTAAGAAGTTACGAATACGAACAGTGAAACACCGCGATGCACCCCTGACTGACTGACTGATGGCTCTACACTCAACGATATTGAAACATGTCATAGAGTGTAAGAAACATTACAATCGGCAAAGCCATACATGAAATAAGTCGTACACACTCACAAACATTGTCGGTAAGCAGTGTTTGTGAACAGCTTGCGGAAAGAATTGCTGGAACACAAAACGGGCTGTAACTCGGAAACAAAGCGATTTCGAGCATATGTTTATATAAACTTTTTTCATTGTTTTCAGGTCCTGAATCCATCCTGAAAGTGCGTCCCACATGTTATGAAACACCCTGTGTGTGTGTATATATTAGGGTGGTCCTCAAAAACGAATTTTTTATTTTTACTGCTCCCACCCGATAAAGTAGTTCCACTTCATAAAAAAATTATTTTGGCAAAGTTTTTACCAGATCCGATAATATTTAGGGGTGGCTGTCAAACTTTAAATTTTGAACGAAATCCTTAAAATGGGCAAAATCTGCAGCATCTAAATTTGCTGGCCACTTGTGGTACCTATCTGAGGAAATGGTGGGATTGGCACTGTTTGATGCTTCTGTATCAGTAGACACAAAAAGATTAATTGTAAAGGGAATTAATGAGACAGAAGACAGCCTAAAATGTCCTAAACGTGTGAGCCTTCGTCAAGATCATCTCCCAACATTGGATTCCTTGAGCACGAGAAACTCTTTCAAGCTTATACGGGCCCTCAATATCAATACTGCATTTATGCAAAAAGACCCGTCAACATGGGACTCAGATGATGAATTTCAAGAGGCTCTTCGGAAAGTTGAGAACATCAAGGTCGTGAACGACAATGCCGAACGCGGGATTGCACTTATCCAGGATTATAGTGGAAAACACACTAAGAATGAAGAACAACTTCAATACCTATTGAAAGTCGTGGAGCAACACAGGAAGAAATATCCTGAACCTACTAAGAAGATCTTAAACAGTGAGCTACAGTGAGTGAGTGGTCTTGCCAGCCATGACGATTCAAAATAGTACGTCATCAGTGTTATGTATAACGCATATAATTTAAAATATATATGCAAAATAAAAATCATTTAACTACACATTATATCAGTGGTTCCCAAGTGGTGATCCATGGATCCCCGGGGGCCAACTGAGATTGTTCAGGGGGTCAATAGAAAACCCCCGCCTTGCAGTTTTGTGGTAACTTCAAGCTTCGACAGCCACCTCTAATTATTATCCGATCGAGCTCAAATTGAAGCAGAATTATTTTCTTATTAAGTGGAACACTTTATTGGGTGGGAGCATGTAAATTACCAAAAAAAAATATCGCCTCTATAAGGGAGGACCACCCTAGTATATATATATATATATATATATGATACACACAGACAGTGCATGGAACAAGGAACTCTTCTGGGATAATTAAATCCACTATAGTCCGAATAAGTAATGGTAAATGACAAATACCATAGTTTTTCTTTTTCATGATGCTAGCCCGACGTGGGCAACGGGTCACTCGCAAAGAGGTCCCATAAATATAGCTTCCCTCACCAGCTATCTGCAAAGCAGACAGGATCCAGCTTTGGGACATGGATCTAGGGTTTAAAGCACCTAGCCATGCTACATTTAGAACCTCAATATAAGCAAAAGACTCGCTGCCTTGAAAAGTGGACGCTCAATTCTGCCAGTTGAGGTTTAAGTTTTGGTTTTTGGCTAAAAATATAATAGTTACCCCTTTTTCTTTTTCTTTGATGCATTCAATCTGACGTGAAGGCAGCGAGTCTTTTGCTTATATTGAGGTTCTAAATGTAGCATGGCTAGGTGCTTTAAACCCTAGATCCATGTCCCAAAGCTGGATCCTGTCTGCTTTGCAGATAGCTGGTGAGGGAAGCTATATTTATGGGACCTCTTTGCGAGTGACCCGTTGCCCACGTCGGGCTAGCATCATGAAAAAGAAAAACTATGGTATTTGTCATTTACCATTACTTATTCGGACTATAGTGGATTTAATTATCCTAGAAGAGTTCCTTGTTCCATGCACTGTCTGTGTGTATCATAAAAAACTCAGGGGACCATTCTGAGTTCATTCCCATATATATATATATATATATATATATATATATATATATATATACGAGTATATGTATATATTCGAATATACTGTACATATTCTCGAATCACTGAAGTTAATTATGACCATTTATAATGGAAAGATGGAAAGAGTGCAGGGTATATATGGTGTTGTTTATAACAATAAACAATAGCTCTTGATTGAAAGTAAAGCTTAATTGCTCTACTTTACAGAGATTAGGACTTCAGTTTAACGTTTTATTAGTAATCATTGTCAAATTGCATATGGTTACGTAGCTAAAACTAGTTTAATTTTAACACGAACTAAAACGAGTTCCATCATATACTGAACTTAATTTGAATTAACGTTTACGTTGTATAGCCTGATAATTGCGCACTAAAAGAGAAGAAATTATTTCTTAATTAACTAATTAATAATGAGTGTCGACGAAAAAACTATATTATCAATTTTTTAACAGTTTTTTAACAATGTTCGCTCATTTTTGTAATGAGACGTAACGCGCAAAAAGTGTCAAACTGTTTCAAGAACTGAAAATCAAAAAGTAACGTGATCCTGAAACGTTAATTTTCAATCACATCTGTTATATTTTTCTTTTGCCTCTATAAACTCGTATCTAATAATTTCACAGGCCTCCGAATGAGAACTTTGTAAGAGTTATTTTCTTATTAATAACTGATTTTATATAATTCAACTACGCTCATTTCGAATAAGGTGTCCATTTTTTTCTATCACGTAGGATTTTCTGCAAACTGGAAGGGAAAAGACAACATAAATAAATATTATTTATTTCAATTTACATTAGGTACCTATTTCGCTTTGTTATACTAATTACAAATGCGAACAACTTTAAAAAGAAGGAAGACTATTAACGTCAATTACATATTCATTTTAATTTATCCTGAGTTTTCTTGTGAGATCTATGCCTTTTAGTCTCGAATGTACGAGCTGTTCCTTTTCTTTTATGTAATAATTCTGGAGTATCCCGTTTCAACACCCAGCAGTAATCAGCTATCATGCTGATGTCCCACCTTCCCTGATAGCTCTTCTCCATTTCTTTGATGTCTTGGTGAAACCGTTCTCCTTGTTCTTCGTTGAGTGCTCCGAGATTCTTAGGGAAGTAATCCAAGTGTGAATGTAAGAAATGTAATTTTAAACTCGTATTACAATTCAACTCTTTGAACTTATTTAGCAAGTTGTTCACAATGTTTTGGTAATTTGGGTCCTTGTTCCACCAAAATTTGCTAATAATATCCTTAAAAGCAATCCACGCTTCTTTTTCAAGATTGTTCATTGTTCTTTCAAAGTGTTCATCCAAAGTCAGTTTTCTGATCTGGGGACCAACGAAAATTCCTTCTTTCAATTTTGCTTCCGAAAGAGTTGGAAATTTACCACACAGATACTTAAAACAATCTCCATCTTCGTCCAAGGCCTTAACAAATTGCTTCATCAAGCCCAGTTTTATGTAAAGCGGAGGTAAAAGGACTTTCTTCGTGTCAACCAAACTTTCGCGATGAATGTTTTTAGAACCAGGTGTAAAGTTGACTCTGCGTGGCCATTCCTTTTTTATCCCGTGCCGAGTTCTTGCTCGGCTATCCCATTCACACAAAAAACGTGGAAACTTCGTATAACCTGGTTGTTGACCTAACAACATACAAATCACTTTTAAGTCTCCACAAAGTAGCCAACCGTGTTCTTTGCATTTAACCTTAGCTAGAAGAAGCTCAAGATTTTCGTACGTTTCCTTCAAGTGAACCGAATGAGCCATAGGAACGGATGCATACAAGTTACCGTTGTGAAGGCGGACGCCTTTTAGACTTCTTTTGGAGGAATCAATGAAAAGTCTCCACTCATTTGGTCATAGACTATTAGTTCCGAAACATTGTTGCAATATACCAGTGAATTTTATTGAGAAAAATATTGGATGAATTCTTTTTCTCGATTTCTGTACCAGTAAAATGACGTCCCAGGAGAAAGCAAGTTCTTTGCACGAAGTCTGGATCCCAAAATCTCTGAAGAATCCTTCGGGAGACACAAATCTCTTACCAAATCATTAAGTTCACTTTGTGTAAACAATTGGGGTTCACCAGATGTTTCGGTTTGAAAACAATCAATATCATCGTTTCCATCGTCATCAGACACCGAATCAGATGAAGTTATATCAAGAGTATTTGGTTTAGTAGGTACAGGTATACCAGGTCCATGAGCAACAGGTCTTATAGCAGACTGAAAGTTTGGATAAGAAATTTCCTTTTTATTTTTAGTATTGTAGCCTTGCACGTTACATGAACAAAAATAACAGTCATTGATGTGATTTCTAGGCTCACGCCAGACCATTGGAATCCCAAAAGGTAAAGAATCCTTTTTACCTTTACTCCACGGTCTAAGTTGTTCAACACAAAAAGTGCAAACTTTATGTGGATCCCCTGATTTGTCTTGATCCCCAAGTTTCATTCCGAAGTACGCATAGTATGCTTTCTTGACGAAGTCTGTAATATCTCGCCTTTGTTTTTTCACAGTAAATTTCCACAAATATAACAGAAAATGTTTGGACTATTTACACACCTTCTGGTTGCCATAGCGACAAATAAACAAATTTCAAGAGAGAAATAATAATAAAGAATAATAAAGAACTATAACTTCGCACGCACTAGACAGACTGACTCATCTCGTGGTTTGTCAGTCACTTATATACTGGCGGTACGTTTCTTGAATGTTCTAGAAGACGGTATGACGTCACTTCTGATCTGGAAGCATTTATAGGCAGTAGTTTTTAATAAAAATTTAATCGAGTCAATTTTAATGAAAGTTACTTACATATGTAATATGAAATATGACATTTTGTGAAAAACCTGTACGTGATGGCGAAAAATTAATATTATTTTCGGAATCAGCTTGCAAAAATTACTATATAAGTGATAAAATATTTTGAACAACAAAACCATCGCAGGCCTGTGAATTATCTGTCATGATATGTGTACTTTTGAATCACGAATAGTGTATTAAAGATACGAATTTATATATTTATATACAGTGTAAAATCGAGTTGTGCCACACAGACCACCATTTCTAAAAATTTAATTGTCTAATTTGAATCGGATACGGGTATGATTCTGAATCAATTTTACTTTTAATGTCGATAGGATTGGTTCAGAATTTGTCCAAAAAAGAAAATTGTTCCAACCGATTTAATGATGGACCATTCGTTTTATAAAGAAATCGCTTCATAATGGGCTCATGCGGCAAATGGAGCACTTAAACTTTAAGAAATGGTGTTCTATATGGGATAATTTTATTTCACCATGATAGAAGTACTTCCCTTTCCGTTTTTGAGCCAATTATTATTATATTCATATTACAAAATAAAATTGATTCAAAATCGTTCCATATTCGGTCAAATGGAACAATTATTTTTTCGAATAACTTTACAGCGTAATGTCACGCTTGATGGACCATAAAAAATACGCATCGTTACATGCATTATGTATACATGATTAACTATTTAACAACCAATCCAAAGCGTTAATTTAACTCCATACGAAGATTGCACTAATCTTGTTTATTGTTTAACAGAGTAATAAACTTGAAATGTTTGCACCGACCATTTTGGATTGGTTGTCAAGGTTTTTGGTTGTTGCAAGCAAATTTTTTTCTGTGAAGATAAATCGTGTCAACGAGAGTGTTTACCATCGCTTTATTTACAGAATTTCGTGACGTCACGAATAATTTACGTATAAAGAAAAAACAAAACTGAATTATTGTCACGTACCTTTCCGATTATGTCTCGCAAATCTCGTTCCTCGTAAACGCGACCTCCTTTTCGAGTTCGTCAAACACTGACGTGTCTTTTGAGGTGCAAACTCAGGTGATCGGAGCGCGAGAAAGCTCTCTCGCACATCGTACAGTGAAACGGTCTGTCACCAGTGTGTTTTCGGGCGTGTCTCGTGAGTTCGTCGGATCTCGCGAACTTCCACCCACATCCTTTCCAGTGACAAATGTATGGTTTTTCACCCGTGTGAGTTCTCGAGTGAGCCTTTAAATGCGATGATTTGGTGTAGATTTTTCCGCATCCTGGGTGTTGACATTTATGGGCCGTGACTTTCTTCTTCTCGTTCTGTTTTTTCGTTGGTTTCTGTTCACTCTCTTTCACTGTTTTCGGGGATGTGGACAATGAAAGTTCCCTCGTTGGAGTGGCCAAAGAGGAAACTTCGAAATGCTTTTGTTTTCTCTCCTGAACTGTTGAACCGGAATTTTTTATACGTTCAGATACGCTGGGAGAAGAGGGGAGTCATTACTTTGGATCCTTGTGGAAAACTCGATCTGTTAAAAGAATTCGTCCCTTGTGAAGGATGATGATGATGATGATGCTGATGATGATGATGATGATGATGATCCAAGTTCCTTCCATCCTTCAGGAGCTCGTTTGTGCCTGCGAGGCGGGTGGTGATATCTGCCCACGAACATAAGTGATACAGGTGCCTCTTGGCATGGTATGTGGATACAAATGAGAAGGAACCGCGCCTGAATTTTGTCTTTCTTGTATATCCGGTGGTGTAAATGATATTTGAGGTATTTTACCCGGTTCTGTATGTAGAACCTGACCATTATTTTGCTGGAAATACTGATTCTGAAAAGACTGCATGGGGTAACTATTATATTCGACATGTTGAGACTCTGTATTTTGGTTCATGGAATGAGATCCTTCCCAGTTGGTACTAGCAGTTTGCATCGAAGGACATAAACTGGTATCAGTAGACATCGTAGACGCGGATGCATTTACGGTGTTATTATTGTTACTATTATTCATTGTCACTAGAGTTTGGTCGGAGTTTTCTTCTGTTTGTAAGGGAAGAGTTGACATCGGTATTGAGGGATTTGTCGGTAACAGTAAGTATTCTGTAGCTATTCGGGCTAATGCGTCAAGATCAACAAAATCCTCCGCGTCCATCGTATCAGATGTCTGTAACTGTGATTCCAGACTACTAACGGAGACATCGTTAACAGGCGTAACTCTGCTTTCAAGGAAAGTAAAATTATTTATGTTGTCTATGTGAGACGAAGATTGCGATGTCTGGGGTTCATTCGAAACGTTTGGGGTATGAAATCGCATTTGAACCCGAGGATGTATACCTTCCTGTTGCTGATGCTGGTGGTCACTTCCATTGTGAAAAGTATTTACATAATTGGTGTCTCATGGCATGAGAGGAAGTCGAGCAAGGAGACGGAGGTCTGTAAATGGTATCTGGTATAGTAGTCCGTTGCGTTTGGCTACTAAATCCTTGAGAGTAGTGATGAGACGTTGGACAAAGTTCAGAAAAAATTCTCTGTTCTAAAGTTGCTTGATTGTGGTACGATCTAGGAATTTGAGGGGCAGTTAAGGCTTGAGACAGGATAGAAGAGGGATTGATATTCGGAATGGGACGGGCTTTGTCGTTATCTTGGGCGCTTGGTGGCATAGGGCAATTCCTCTGATGGGAGGGCATGGCCTGGGTCGAAGGATAACATCCGCTGAGATCAAGCTCCAACGACTGGTCGAAAATGAGTTCAGTCGCGGTTTCAATATCTTGCCACATCTGTTAAAAAGAAATTACAAAAGGTAATTAATAAGAAACTTCTTAAAAATTGATTTAAGAAATCAAATAATACTTCTGTTTTATTATTAATTTAAAATGTGTGAATTAACATAAAATGTACGGATCTTTTCCGTTTGACACACATGGTTCGATTTTATTTTAAATTTCTACACAGACGTAGTTTTGCATGCCGATTACGAAAATCAGAACCATTTTTGGAGAAATTAATAATAAAAATGTTACAACCCTTTAAAGTATTTTATTATTAGTGACAAAAATCAACACAAATTAATATTTCGATTAAATGTTGCGATGCACTGTAGCATTTTTTGGAACTGGTCGCAGTTTTCGTGTATACTATAAACACCCAGAGATGTCTGTCAGTTAGTCCGTCACACTCAGTTTGTCAGTCGTCACGCTGAGGAACGTTTGTCGGTCACGCTCAGGAATGTTTAGGTTAAGTCGTGATATTTTCGTTAGCTTTAACCAAAATATCACGACTTAACCTAACCAATCGTCAAGGGCGTACAATTACCCTAAAAATAAATAAAAAAAAAAATTATTTTTATTTAACCAAACTAGCACGACTTAACCTAACCAATCGTCAATGCCGTACAGTATAAAGAAGCCTCTTCTCTTAATATATAAAAATAAATAAATAAAAAAAAAATTTATTGTTTTTATTTATTTTTTTAGGTTAATTGTACGCCCTTGACGATTGGTTAGGTTAAGTCGTGATAGTTTGGTTAATTTTTGCTACCCGCGACCCGCACGAAGGGCTGGTCTCTAGGCTAGTTGTAACTTTTTTATTATTAATTTCTCCAAAAAATGGGTTCTGATTTTCGTAATCGGCATGCAAAACTACGTCTGTGTAGAAATTTAAAATAAAATCGAACCATGTGTGTCAAACGGAAAAGATCCAAATGTACATTAGATCTGTGTACGTTAGATAACTTACACTAACATACTAACACCCAATTATAAAAGCTACTAAAAAGATACTCGCAGTGTCATCGAACATAGTTAATATATTAACTACTATATATATATATATATATATATATATATATATATATATAATTCAAAAAATTACTTTTAAATACACTCTTAAGCTAATAACATCCTTAAAACTAAAATAACAAATAACCAAGTAGTTGTAATTTTCCAAACTGTCTGTAATTTGATGTTGTTAACTTTTATTACCAAAATTTGAGTAAATTGCATATGATTGGGTTAAATCAGCGGTGTAACAAATGTGAACAACGACCTTTTTATACTGCAGAAAGGGAAGTCATCAAATAATTTCCTTTATCAAATTCTTTAAATCCTAAAAGTAATATATATATATATATATATATATATATATATATATATATATATATATATATATATATATATATATATATATAATAAAATTTTTGGGAACCAACTTTGATGTTTTTTTTTTTTTTTTAATGAAAACAAGCCGTCAAGCTTTGTTAATTTTGTGGTTTGTCATGACGCCACGGTGCAATTATTTTAGCAGTTTAATTTTGTTTTTTTTTCGGAGTTAAAATTTTATAAAGATGACATCTTTAAGCTACAAATTTAATAACTTTATCGTTGTCAATTCTATCTATGGAATTAATTCACGACTAAATTCTTGACACAAAGTGTCAAGTGGGATTACACTAACCGCCAAACCTATTCCTATTTCTTGAGTCCACGCATTCCCCCACCCGCCGAGAAATGGGACGTTTAGTAAACGTCATAAACGCTTTATTAACGTTTGGTAAACGTTTATGACGTCCGCTAAACGTTTCAGTTCTTGTTGGGTCATCATTATTATTATTATAATTTATAAATAATTTCGGGATTACGACGTATGACCGACTCTACATTCTATCGACAAATATAGTGTCGGTTAAATTAATTTAGATTTGGTTAGCGTACGTTAGGTTACGCTACGATAGGTTATTTTTTTATTGTCGATGTATAGGGTCTCGTCGACCCGCTGGGTATAAGACCAATAATTTCATACAAAAGATTTTCAACAGAACCTTTTATTCCATTGACAGCCTAAGATATATTTTAAGCTCACGGGTTATAAATTTTAAACGTAACTTCACAAATTTTGACGCACTGAATTTGGAATTTTTTGTAAATTTATCGACTCATTCGCTTTTTTGAATTTCACAAAAGTGTCAGAGATTGATCAGATACTCGGAAAAACAACACGTTAGTTCGTAGACTTTGGTAACCATGGCAACCAAATTAATATTCCAGAAATGGAGCATTTTTATAGGCAGTTAATTTTGGTATACTGAAGTTACTGAATGGTAAAAACAACGTAAGCTGGTTATTTTTTACTGAATTGTAAAATAGTGACTTTATGTACCTTTCACCTACGTAATCTTTATATATTTATTATATTTGAGGCTCAAGATTATTTATTTTAAAAAGAAGAATAAACTTAAAACATAATTTTATTTAACATTCGGCTGTAGATAACCAACATCCAAATTTACTTTCCGAGATAGATTTGTGCAGATATTGAAATTTACAAAAACCAAGAATTATTCAAATCGTTTTAGAGTATATTCAGAGTTGGTGGTAAAAATTAACATTTACTGAATCAATGAATTTCCAAGACCTAAATTCCATTAACGAAAGTGCCGAGGAACCCTAAACTAGGGTAACGGACACGTAAATTCGGAGCATCGAGGCGGTGAAAAATGTAGAAACTGAGGACATCAATTTCAGAAACGTAAATATTATTACCACCAATTGTGAACGAAATTATGGCCATCAGTATCACTCAGAAGATGGAAACTCGTGTCCCTCTTAGACCAAAGGTCAAACCAGTGATAACGGTTATCAGTACCGTGATAACTCCGGTTAAACGGGAAACACGAGAGATCGCAACCAAACACAAGAAGAAAGAATGTGTTAGGGTTAAAAAAACACTAAAGAATCGTGCTCTCAGAAGAAGGAGGCAGAGAATATTGAATGCGAGTGTTAAGGAAAAGAGATATCTCAGTGTAATAAAACAGAAAAAAGATGTAAATGTCAAGTTGATAAACGGAAGGCGTAAAGAAACTTATGTTGTAGATGTAAAAAACAAAAGACAATCATTCTGTGTGAATGCTACGTGAAATGTAAAAAACATAATGCGCCATACGCAAAAGACAATAGTACTTCAAGTTATGAGAATGTCGATTGCGAATGTTGCAAGAAGAAAGAAAACATTCTTTGCGAATGTTTACAAAATGACGACAGTTCTGAATCTGTATGTCACAAAGGACGAGGTAATGAATCATCATCATCAACTAGTTGATGTGAACTAATTAGTTAGAAACCAGACAAGAAGGGTAAACTAAAATGTTTATACCTTCATATGTGTATTTGTGTGTATATATATATATATTAACTGAATAGTAAATTGTAAATAAAAATTTGGTTAATTTTATTATGTATATACATATAATATACCCATAAAATAATTTTTCATACAACTTAACGAAATTAATCAGCTGAAAACCTAATTATAAAACCTATGTTTAGCCTATATTGATCTTACAGGACAAAGATCTTACATTTACAGTGTAAGGACCTGTAAATTTATACAGTAACCTTATACACATCCATGCAATCAAGAATACTTAAGAGGAGTATAGGCCAAAATTATTTCTTTAAGTCTACACTTATTCAAAGTAAATAAAATCTCTAAATGTATACATTTTAAAGTGTATATATATATATATATATATATATATACTTACTTTAGAATCCCAACGTGGATAAATGCTAAATCTTAATGTTATTAATTAGCTTATGAAGATTAAATGTTAACAGAATGCAAATGATATAAAAGTTCACAATCTATTTGCCATTTAGTTTTCTTGACATTTTAATTTTCTCGAGTATCGAACCCGTGACCCTATCGGACCGACCCCACTTGATAGATTGACCACACAGCCTTTTCTTGTGGTATTTCCTTAAGTGTTCTTGCACCACTATATCAACACTCCTAAATGTGTTAAATCATGGTGGTATTTCAGTGTGTGTTTGTGTGTGTGTGTGTGTACACATTTTTCTGCTCAATGTATTTACGTGTATGTACATTATGTATACATATGATGGTTATAGTATACTGTAGAGAAAATTATATATATATATATATATATATATATTATATATGCATACACACGAGTATAAAGATTAATAAACTTTCAAACTACTTATGACGGCCTATCGTAATGACTTAGCCCTTGAAGAAGTCAAAACATGCAGAGAAACGTGAATATACTTTACGATCAATTACTAGAAAATTATACAACACGTTATTACAACATTTTATTACGCGTAATACACACACACACACACACACACACACACACACACACACACACGTAACTGTATATACGGCTCCCGTACATCTGTGTGTGTATGTATATATATATATATATATATATATATATATATATATATATATATATGAGGATCATTACTGTGAAGAAAGGGAAATTGCTGACTCATCTTCACTGATTCCCTCGCTCTAAATATCGAAGTTTCTTTTGCGGTGCAACTTCACAAAAGAAAAAAGTATACTCTTGATGACATTTTAGCTTTTTTTTTTAATTATTCTTTTTTTTTTAGAGATTAAAAGTAAAATTAAAGAAAAGGTTTTTAAAGAATTTACTGCATAACGCTTTTTTTTATTATCATGCAAAGTGTTCATTATAGTTTTATAGTATTTAGTGTGTGTATATATATATATATAAATTTCCCCCACCGGGATTCGAAGTCACTACCTCTTCAATAGAAGGTGAGGGCGCTTGCCACTACACTACCACGGGATAGAAATTAGTACAACCTGTCATACATTTAAACAACCGAAAAAACGCGTAACGCTTTCGGGTCCAAGGGCATTTCAACCGTTTTTACCCTCCCGCACTCGAGGTAATAATCAGTATTCCATTCAAACTATCTGATGCAACGATGGGGTCCCATGAATGAAGTATCATGCGGGAACACGCACGATTTTGCACAATGCAAAAATTGCCCCCCACCAGGGTTCGAACCTACATAAAATGACTGTGGACGCGAAAGTGTCATGCGTTTCCTAGGTTCTTTAAATGTATGACAGATTGTGCTAATTTCTATCCCGTCGTAGTGTAGTGGCAAGAGCCTCCCCTTCTATTCAAGAGGTAGTGGCTTCAAGTCCCGGTGGGGGAAATATCTTCATATAACCTTTGGTAACCTTTGGTCATCTTCCGCCCGAATTGTTCATTCTGACGAAGGTCAAGCTTTTCACTCCACCTTAGACAGACCTACAGTTTAACGTGGAATCCGAACCACGCCCCATCAGCAGCCCAGCATCTTAACCACTAGGCCATCTAGG
>JAJOZX010009634.1:0-17500 GCA_023014485.1 Bathynomus jamesi | reverse complement strand
GAGAGAGAGAGAGAGAGAGAGAGAGAGAGAGAGAGAGTCACTTTCTAACCCATATTCCAAACTTATTAACTAATCATCTCTTAACGTTAGATTAAACAACCCCAACACCACTAACATATACCCAATAAACATAACGTATTTAAACCTTTCATATCCAAAATCTTCCATGGTTAAATTAACAATATAAATTGAGGGAAACAATTATAAAAAAAAATATATTACGAAAGGCAAAATTATATATATATATATATATATATATATATATATATATATATACTGTATATATGTTCTTTTTAAGGTAATTCTGGCTTCACCGTTTGCCATCTTATGATTTAGGTAATAAATTTCTTATAACGTGAAATAGTGATTTGATAATATATACACACCACACACACACACACACACACACACCCACACACACACACACATTCCGATTCGAGTGAGCTACAAACACACTGATTGGTTAACATTCGAAAGGCCACACAAGTCGCTTGGGGCGAATGTGTGGAGCTGCATTTAATAAAAAGAACACCAAAGATGAACATTTAAAAATAATAAAAAACGAACTATAAAAAATAGATTTAACAAAAATTCGATATAAAAATTATTTGAAAATTGTCTTTTTTTTTTAAAAAAAAAAAAATTTGAAAAATGGTATATACACAATAAAATACTTCAACTCGAAGAACAAAGAGATGATATATATATATATATATTATATATATATATATTATATATATATATAATAAAATGTGAGTTGCGAATTTTAAATTTGTTATGCATGCTTTTACGCGGTTATTAGTTGTGTCTCGTCTCCATATTAATTATCAATTAGCGTTTAACTGCTAATCTCAATTACGATAATTGGAACGTAAAATATATACAATTAATACGCATTCTGTGTAATTTATACAATAAACACGTATTGTCTTGGTTACTTGTGTAGATGCTATGTATTTTAATGACTCTGGTTAAGATTATTATTATATATATATATATTATATATTATATATATATATATAATATATATTATATATATATATTAATTAACTGGTTACAAAGCTTTTACTGCTATCTTAGATTAAAGTTTAAAAATGAGATTAAATGTGAGGAATATATATATATATATATATATATATATATATATATTTGGGTGTATCAGCTGGGGATCATACTCTAAATATTGTATGAATATAGGAGTTTAGGTATACTTGAATATAGGGTTGACATACAACGTTTCTCTCGTAACGGGAGACCTAATCAAGTTTTATTGAAAATAATTCCGCGCAATCTGAATACAAAACGATAATGTTAATCTTTTTTACTATATTTTTTAAGAATAAGGTTTGATAAGTTAAACTTGATAAGGAATTTTTTGGTGACAGAAGTGTGTATGGCGTAAAACTATCCGTTATTATTTATTAAAAAAATGTAAGGTTTTCTGCATGGATAGTTGATGTGCTGATATTCATATCAAACATTTACACAGTAGAATGGGAAACTGTGTTCCCTTTTCTTTTAAATGTTCATACATGTGGAGTACCTCAAGGGTATTTGCTATCACCCCCCTGTTTAATGTGTTTACTGATGAAGTGTCTACTTCATTTAATAATGTCAAAGTTGGCTGTTCCGTAAGAGAAATTGAAATAAATAACTTACTTTATACCGATGATATGATGTTTATCAGCCCATCAGATAAAGGAACAGAGTGTTTAATAATGTCTTAAAGAATTAGTTATGCAGAAAATCAGGACATTATGTCCAGTGTTAATAAAACGAAAGTTGTTTCTGTCCAAAACGCGACTTTAAATGGCAAAATGGACGTGTTTTAAAATAAATGGTGCAGTTCTTATTTTAAAGTTATATAGTAGCATGCAATCTCAGACTGTGGTTGCAATTAATACATATAATGTGTGTGTATGTGTGTGTATGTGTGTGTGGGTTGGTGTGGGTGTGGGTGTGGATGTGTGTATAAAGTTGACAAAAGTAAATAGACACCACGATGATTGTCTTCAAGACCAAATGGTAAAGTTCATCATTGGAAAGCCAGAGCGTGCTGTATAAAGTATTTGAGTCATTTGAAATCCGTTTTTCTTTATGTAGCCATCCTCATATATATATATATATATATATATATATATATATATATATATATATATATATATATATATATATATATAAAGGTACCCCATCAGACAAGAAACTTTAATACTGTACGACCGAAAGAAAAATAAGCAGTTATTCCAAAATTTTAATCTCTTGACACCAGTCATGGATGAACTACCAAAAAAAAAAAAAAAACTTTGTATGAGATTTTATTTATTTATTTTATTTTTTTTTTATTTGAACGATTTCTGCTGCCATATTTAATGCAATTATTTTATCGTATTTTTATTTCTCGTATTATTTATTATCGGTATATCGTATCGGTATTCTGTCGCTGTATTTATACACTGTATAATTACTTGTTTATATAATAAAATACAGTGTAATGTAATGTACAGTTTCAGGAAAAAAAAAAAAACGTTCGTTAAGAAACAATAAAAAAAAGTAATTTGTAATATAGCGGGTTTTTTCTGGGGACATTTTACTCTTTTTGGTGATAAATAAAATTTAAAAATCAGACCTAACGAACTAACTAAGACCTAACTAACTATATATATATATATATATATATATATATATATATATATATATATAGTAATTTTTTATGCTTTTTTCCAAGGTTTCTAGGCGAACTTTTTTTATCTTAAACTGTATACAATGCAATACAATAACAATACTATATATATATTATATATATATATATATATATATATATATATATATATATATGTATACTGTATATAACCTTGGTTTTGCTTCCGCCCGAATTGTTCATTGTGACGAAGGTCACGTTCGTTACTCCACCTTAGACCTACAGTTTAACGTGGAATCCGAACCACGCCCCACCATCAGCCCAGCGTCTTAACCACTAGGCTACCCAGGGTACCCATTTATCTACCAACCAATTTTTTTATTGTGTAGAAGGATGAACAGCTGGGTTTTGCTGCGCGCCGCCTGCCGTCACCGGGTCTCGATCATGGGGCCGATGAATTTGTAGTCAGCGACGCTAACCACTACACCACCGAGGCGCATTTCATTAAATGCCATGATCATTTTCATTATATATATTATATATATATATATATATACTGAACTTCTTTGTACACCATCTTTTGTTTTAAATTCTTAAGACTATTATTTTATAATTTATACTGAGAACGTAACGTTTATGGTCTATAAAGGGATATCTGCTCATCCTAAATGCAGAAAAGGATGCTGACCATCCTAATGAATCCTTTACCCGAAGGTTATCCTTCTTAAAATCTTAGAATCGAGATAAACAGAAGATATAGCTTTGAAATAGAGGTACAAATACTTGCTCTGGATTTCTACACTGGAACTACACTCTAAATCTTGTCCGTTATGTCTAATTTAAGTATGAAAGTATAATTGAGCTTAAATATACTCTAAATGTAGAGTATTTAAAGAGTAGTTTTAGTTGGTTGAAAGTACATTAAAAGTACTGGGAATGGTTTTCTTTAATCTCTAAAAGTGTACTTTCTGCGTTTTTTCTAAACTCCAGAGGACCTCTCCTGTCGAAAAGTGACTGGTTTGATCTACTTTCTAGCTACTTTTGATCTACTTTCTAGCTACTTTTGATCTACTAACAGTGTACTCTTCAAATACAGTATTTTATTATTAGCGCGCATTTACGCTCATTTACGCAAAGGAAATTATTGAAGGACAGATCCCAGATCTTAAAATAAACCCAATAATTAACAAACTGACGTGGAAAGCGGATAAGGAAGGACTTCCAAATATCAAGACAAAGGACAAGATTAGAAAAAATCCTAATACTTCAAGAGAATAATTTCGTAGTTAGAATACCTACCAACACTGCTCGACAAACTACCGAAACGACTCAGAAGCGTAACAAAAGTGGGTGTGGACGTCTTCAACAAACACGGAGGATTGACTCTGGAAAAAAACAAGGTGACCTAAGAATGCCTGGATACGTCATCACACCGAGTTCGGAGAGTAATTCTTTTCTGTACCAGGAAACAACTATAAAGAGGCAGGACCTCAATCCTGACCTGCGCGGGATAAAAAATGAACTGCGAAATTTTATATATATATATATATATATATATATACAGGGCTGGTTTTAAGCCGATTAGACCGATTTGTTCAAATTGGGCCCCGCGCCCCGAGGGGACCGCGCACGCGCTCGAGTGGGGGACGCTATGATGAATTAATGAGTGTCCAGTGTGCACGAAGTTTCTTGTTACTGTGAAGGCAGTGAAACTATTCAGTCCGTCCTCGTATATCTATGTTTCAATGTTTTATTGCCAATCGTTTGTTTATTTGTTTTGTAATTTCAGTTTATCGTCGCCGTTTAGCTTTTTTAAAAAAAAGGTAATTTGTGGACGATATTCAAACCCTCAACACAGAAAGAGCGCTGTTAATGAGATTATATAACATAAAGCTTGGAATGTAAAGTTGTGTTGTTTGTTAAATATGTCCAAATTGTTTATATGTCCAAACTGCAAACTTGAAGTGTCTTAAGCCTGCATGTAACATAGAAACGTGGTGGTAAGTAGATCCTACATATTAAATTAACTAGTTTTTGCCTCATTATCATAGAGAGCATTTACATTTCTATTACTAGAGCTTGTTCTTTTGCCCCCTGCGCTTTTCTTCTTACTCCCAGGCTTTTAAAAATCATGAAATCTTTTGCTTTAATCATTAGATGCATACATGCATATCTTGACTTGTAATAAAACATTAAAACTTTCATATGGGCTTTCAATTTTTAGTATATCATTGTGGCTAATGGTGGAGCCTCAAGCCCTCAACGCTTTTTGGCTGGGACTGGCGTACTGCACGAAGCATAAAGCATCGATCTTCAGGTTTTGTAGGGTAGAGGGCCCCGCTAGGCGCTAACAATTTTCTAATTGGGCCCCGCACTTCCTAGCGCCGGCCCTGTATATATATATATATATATATATATATATATATATATATATAGTAGCGCCTCGGTGGTGTAGTGGTTAGCGTCGCTGACTACGAATCCATCGGCCCGGGGTTCGAGACCCGACGGCAGCCGGCGCGCAGCAAAACCCAGCTGTTCATCCTTCCACACAATAAAGAAAGTGGTTGGTAGATAAATGGGTATCCTAGGTGGCCTAGTGGTTAAGACGCTGGGCTGCTGATGGGGCGTGGTTCGGATTCCACGTTAAACTGTAGGTCTAAGGTGGAGTGAAAAGCTTGACCTTCGTCAGAATGAACAATTCAGGCGGAAGCTAACCAAAGGTTATATATATATATATATATGGGATAAATTTTACGCTGAAACACATGAAATGAATGAATGATGCAGAGTGCCATGTTTCTGTAAAAATGTAACGAGAGTATTGCCAGGCAACAATACTTACTATGAAGAAAATCATTCGACACAAGACAAATTCCTGTCCCATTAAAGAAGACGAACATCGTTCCCTTATTCAAAGAAGACAACGGATCAATACCTAAAAATTATCGCCCAATAACACTTATCTCCCACCTTATGAAGCGCATTAAACGTGTAATTAGAAACAAAATTGCTTACCACCTATAAGGAAAGAAAGTATTCACTCCGAACGAGCATTGTTTTAGGGCGATGAAAGTTCATGTGACCACAGTTACTAGACCACCAAGAATAATACTGGAAACGTTGTGTCAAAGTCACAATATAGATACAATTTTATTAAATTCTTCGATAAATTTGATCAAGGGATTATAACACACAAACTTAAGAAAACAGGAATTACTGGAGTTGGAACGATGGATACTGCATTTAATTCCCTGTCCCAAAGAGCGCAAACGGTATTAGTAAATAGAGCTAAATTTGAAGCTTCAGAAGTTTAGAAGTCATCAGTTCTGTCCAACAAAGTAATTAGCCCTTTTGTGTTTATAATAATGATTGTAGACGTAACTGCAGATATAAAAAAACCAGTGCTGTATCGTGCTTCGCGGACGACACAAAGATATGTAAAGAAATATCAAATGAAGGCGACATAGAAAAATTACAAAATGACATTGATACACTATTCAGATAAGCGGGAGACAACAATATGGAGTTCAACGAAGAAAAATTTGAACTCATAAGATACAGTAACAATAAGGATACTAAAACGCCGCAACACCAACAGATAACATCATACCCACGGGTCAGGGATCTTGTAGTAACCCAGTAGGAAATGGGACATTTAGTAAATGTCATAAACATTTATTTATAAAGTGTTAGTAATACGTTTATGACGTTTACTAAACGTCGCATTTCTTGCTGGGAATAATGTCATCGGATGCTGAATTCAGAGAATACTATAAAATTAGAATTATAACAGCTAGAAAATTAATGGGAATTATCTGGAGGAGTTACCGTGGCAGAAAAGCAAACATCATGATAAAAGTATGGAAAAGTTTAGTCCTAGCAATAATTGAGTATTGTTCAGTATCACAATCCCATACAAAAGACGAAACTGCAAATATAGAAGTCATACAAACGACTTTTTTTTAATGTCTACAAAGGGTTGACAAAAATAAATAGACGCTTTTTTTTTTTCAAAATTTTTTTGTCGTTATAAAAGTCGATAAATAATAATACTTTATTGAATTAATAAATGCAGAGGGGAAGGAACACGATTTTAAATATATTCATTCAATTAATTTGTTATTATTTATTGACTTTTACAATCAAATAAAAAATTTTGGATTAAACAAAGGTGTTTATTTAATTTTGTCAACTCTTTGTAAGAGAGAGGAAACGAAAGATAAAGATTACTGGTCTCGACAACAATCCTTGAAACTTATTCCTCGAAAAGAAGACGTGAACGACACGCAATAACGTACGTATGGAAAATACTCGAGGAATATGTCCCAAAGTTTAGAAATGTACTGAAAATACATTGAAATGAGAGATGTGGACCTTGCTTTATCCCAGCTGCGGTGAGACACAGGGACATGAAAACGAGAAGAGAATATACCCTCAGAATATGAGACCCAAAACTCTCCAACGTGTGGTGGAGAAACCTCCACCACACAAATCCAAATATATTCAAGAATCAACTGGACCAGTTCTTCCGCAGCGTCCTTGACCAGCCACGCGTAGCTAGTTACGAGGGCAGGATGAGTGTAGAAAGCAAATCTCTCCTCCATCAGATCCCCTAGATAAGGCGGGATGCTGCAAAGGGGTCGACCGCAGATCGATCCTGAGCAGTCGCTCGACGAAAACTAAGTCTTTGCTATTTGCTCAACATAACCTCTCTCTCTCTCTCTCTCTCTCTCATCTCTCTCTCTCTCTCTCTCTCTCTCTCTCTCTCATGTTATATATATATATATATATATATATATATATATATATATATATATATATATATATATATATATATATATATATATATATATATATACACAGTATATATGTCAACTATCAACTTGGTTAAAGTGTAAACACAAGATTTAAGAAGTGCCCCTTTATAAAAACAAACTCTGATACACTTAAAATAAAAGTAAAAATGATTTTCCGTTAAAGAAACATATTTAACCTTTTTTCTTTTTTGTGAATGCCTTTCTACCTTTGTTTCTCTGCTTTACTTTTTGTTTTTCTTCTTTATGAATGACCTGAAACAAATTATCATAAACATCTGAATAGCTTGTACACAACTTATCTCCAGTAAATCTGTGTGTGTGTGTGTATATACAGTATATATATATGTGTGTGTGTGTGTGTGTGTGTGTGTGTGTGTGTGTGTGTGTGATATTCGGAGGTGAATGGAAGCTTTTCTTTTCTCTCTGTCATAATACTAAATTAAAAATGACTCATTACTCGGCGGTTTAATTTGTTTACATCGCAGTGGTTATAAAGTGTGAGTGCAGTCCGGTGATAATTTACTGAGCAAAAATAAAGTACAACATAGTGTAGCCAAATAAATTAATAATAAATGCTTGAATATATCGGGATTTAAAAACATACGGTGCGCTTGAACGCCCTCAGAGAGGTTTAACAAGCGAGCAAGTGCTGGAAAACCAAGAAGATGGTCATAAAACTGAATACGTCTCAGTTTTCCGAAAAGAAGGAAAGTGACCAGTTGCCGGGGCCAGTTGATAATAGAAAAAAGAAGAAGAAAAAGAAATAAGAAAATGCAAGCAATAAGAATAAATGTGAAAAGTGTTCTAAATTCAGGAAGTTGAGCAAAAAAAAATTATGCCTTAGGGACTTTGGCGTTGCATACACCTAAAACGCGAAACGAAAACTGAAAAAAACCACGGGCCTGAGGTGCGCTCTATGCAGTGCATTTAAATATTACGAATGCATCAATCTGTGAAGGAAGGATAAAAAGGTAATAAACGGAATAAACAATAAAATAATTGGTTTGTATTCCAGACCAATGATCTGTATTCGATGATCTGTACGCTATATTCTTTGGCATAGATATCAAAGGCATGGAAACGAAGAGAAAAGTAGTATAAACTGGGCTGAAAAATTGTGAAAAAGAAACGGAAAACGATAAAAATTTGGTTGAGGAAGGAAATTCTATTAATACATCGACTAATATACCAACGGAACACCGCGATGTGACAGAATACGTTGAACGGGAACCGTCAAAATTGACCACGAAACGATCATTATCCGTAATGGTAATGGTAAATTTATTATACACAAATATACAAAGCCTGTATATTGACCATGCAGACTACAAATCACAATACCTGCGTGTCAGGGTTAAAGAACGCCACGTCTATATGTATGTCTATGTCGACTTGGCGCTTTTCAACCCTGACACGCAGATATACATGCAAAATTTAGCTCCGGAAACCAGCACAGATATCATATGCCTAACGGAAACGCACTTGCATAAATGCAAAAAAGGATTTAAAAATTGCAAGAACACTGAAATAGCAATAAAGGACTACAACATACTATATGGAACGGATAGATTTACTATAAAATGAAGAGGCTGTTGCATTTACATGGAAAAACACACACATGCGAAGTGAAGGTAAGCAAATCAAACAGCACAGTCGAAATGCTTATTTTAGAAGTAAAAGAACTGAACCTAATCATTATGAACTTGTACAAACCACGAAACACTACAAAAAGAGAATTCCAGTTTGTTACAAATGAAATAGAAAACATGTTAAAAACCACTTAAAACCCCAGCACCAACCTATTTTAATTTATGGAAATTTTAACTTTCCATTCATAACATGGAAGAAAATTGACGACGTTATATATGTTGACAAGTTCCATGGTAACATTACAAAATATAATGGAAGCCAGGCAATCATGCTATTAGATATTATGGAACATTATGAACTTACGCAGAAAATCTGCGAGGAGACTAGAAAAGAAAACGTTTGGATTTAATTTTGACAAATAACAGCGCTATAATAATAAATAAAAAGGTAACACAGACAAATTTCTCCACCCATGACGTAATCGATATGCGAATAAAGTTAGCAAACAGGAGACCAAATACGCATCCCAGGGAGTCAGAAGGAATATGTGAAGTTTTAAATATGAATTCAAAGAACGTAGAGTGGGAAAATGTAAATGCAAATTTAAAGGAAGTAAATTGGGAATTGCTACTTCAAAAGAATACTCCAGAAGAAATACTGTCTATAACAGAAAGCGCAACTAAACCCATATTGCCGGAAAAATGTTCCGGAGAGACAAAAAAGAAACGTAGTAAACTCGAGAAAAAATCAGAACATTATTTAAATAACGGAAACAAACGGTAAAAAATATCCACAGATGCAGCACTGACGCAAGGAGACTCAAACTAGAGAAAAAACTATGCGAAATATAAATAGACTAAAACAAACATTTATCCAAAAGACAAACGAGAAGGAAAACAAGGTAGCAGAAATAAAAAAATAACCTAAAATACTTCTACACGTTTGGGAAAAGAAAAATGCAGTGTAAAGAGAGTATTGGTCCATCAACAGATGGGGCAACCAAATACACAAATACAAAATGAGCGAACTGCTTAAGGAACAATTTAATTCTGTCTTCAGCAACCGTAATGAGAGAAGAAAGTTCACTGTAGATGCATATTTTGGCATAGATACAATCAGCCGAGAACAAGTTCAGACACGAATCTATGAATGGATTTAGAAAACTTGGAAGGAGACGTAATTAATGCTCTATCACATATACGAGAAAGTTCGGCACCAGGGCCAGACACATGGAGTACCATCTTTCTGAAGAAATGTTAAGGGAGTATTGCCAAGTTACAATACTTACTATGGAGAAAATCACTTGACACAGGACAAATTTCATTTCCATTGAAGAACGCGAGCATTTCCCCATTATTCAAAGGAGGTAACAGAGCAATGCCTTCTCGCCTTCCACCTTATAAAGTGCTTCGAACGTGTAATTAGAGGCAAAATTGCTTACTACCTACGAGGAAAGAATTTATTCAAGCCGAACCAACATGGCTTCAGGACTGGAAGATCATGCCTATCACAGATCACAGTATTAGACCACCAAGAGAAAATACTGGAACCATTGTGTCGAGGTCAAAACATTGATGAAATACATACTGATTTTGCTAAAACTTTCGATAAATGGAATTATAGCACACAAACTTAAGAATACAGGAATTACTGGAAGGCTGGGACGATGGATATTTAATTCTCTGACCAAAAGAACACAGAGGGGGGGGTTGTAAATTAGTTCCTTTGCTGTTTACAATAAAGACTGCAGACACTGATGCATATATTGACAGTATCGTGTTTCGCCGATGATACAAAGATATGCAAGGAAATACTACAAAACGACACAGAAACATTGTTTGGGTGGGCGGAAGACAATAATATGAAGTTCAACAAAGAAAAATTCCAATTTCTAAGATATGGTAACAACATGGTGCTACATAAAAAGGGCACAAAACACTGCAAGCCAAACGAATAACACCAAACCTACAAGTTAGGGATTTTGGAGTAGTAATGTCATCGGATGCAGAATTCAGAAAACATTATAACATTAAAATAAAGAAAAGTAGAAAAATAATGTGAATTATCTGGACGAGCTTCCACACCAGAAAAACAAACATCATGCTAAAATTACGGAAGAGTTTAGTCCTACCAGTAATTGAGTATTGCTCAGTACTCACAAACCCATACAGAAAACGAGACATTGCAAACACAGAAACCATACAAAGGACTTATACGTCTAAGATAGAGGAAACGAAAGATGAAGACTACTGGTCTCGACAACAGTCTCTGAAACTCAACTTCCTGGAAAGACGCGAGCGGTATGCATAATGTACATACGGAAAACACTCGAGGGTTGTGTCCCTAATCTTAGAAATAAAACAGAAAAACTGAAATGAGAGAAGAGGCAGATTCCCAGCTGCGGTGGGTCAGGGGGCCATGAAAATGAGGATTAAAAATACTCTCATTTCAACGTGCTCCAGAATAATTTCAAGAATCAGTTGGACAGGTTCTTGCATATCCCTGACTAGTCATGCATGGCTGGCTACGAGGGCAGGAGGAGAGCGGAAAACAATTTTCTTCTCCACCAAACCTCGCAAATGAGGCGAGATATTGCAAAGGCCGATCGTCATTCTAAGCCATCAGTGTTTATATGTATATTTATATATATATATATATATATGCACTAAAATCACAAAATAACACGTGACCTTATTAATAAGCAAACAACCACAGGGAAAAAGTGTTTCCTTTTTCCTGTGGTTGTTTGCTTATATATATATATATATATATATATATATATATACAGTGTGTGTGTGTGTGTGTGTATATATATATATATATATATGCACTAAAATCACAAAATAACACGTGACCTTATTAATAAGCAAACAACCACAGGGAAAAAGTGTTTCCTTTTCCCTGTGGTTGTTTGCTTATATATATATATATATATATATATATATATATATACAGAGTGTGTGTGTGTGTATGTGTATGTTATATATATATATTATATATATATATAAAATCAGTGTTCACGACATATGTTAATAAATTAAGTACAAGATATAAGAAAGGCTTCACTGTTCAAAGCACCACCCCGCCCATTCAGGGTACAAGCAGCTCGCAGCCTCACTGCCAAGTATATAATAGAGGGTCAACGTACTAACGAGGCTTCCATACGTGGTTCATCACCAGTGGAAGCAATAATGCCCTAATTTATCATATTCCAGAGAAAGGTCAAATTCATAATCTTTTCCTCGCTTGTGTCGTTAGTTTGCATTGTAGATACTTCTGGTTTTTATAGGATTTATCAGGAGGAAGATACGCACTAAGTTTGTGTTTCGTCCCCAAGGCAACACAAACGCATCCGGTCTATAATCACACATACAATCGTATTACCTCAGGCTTACGCAACACAAACTCGACCAACATTTGAGAATATCCGCAACTGCAAACCTTCCGTTCATTGTTTGATTGTTTGAATTGATATCGTGTTTATTTCCGCATAAATATCAAAATACACAAGAATTGAAGCTATGTATGGTGTAAAATTAATCTCTTTTTCTTACTTTTCTCTATGATGACGAATAGGACATGTTTTATGCGCGATGCGATTTATGTAATTATGAGGTTGTTTAACCGCCTTCGTAACATCTAAGCTCACATAACGAAGAGGACCTACAGCTTTACGTGATATTCGAACCACGGGTAGCTATATAATCTGGACGCAAAGAGCGGTCTCCCATCCAACTACTCTCCAGACCCAATGTATCTCAACTTCGCTGATCGACGGGAAGCGTTGTTATGACGTAGCCTGTGCAATGAAACTGCGGATGTAGCAATAACTAGTGCGGAGGGCCAGAAACTGAGACAACGTTCAAGCCAGATAAATGCGGACCATTAGGTTACCTCCTCTACTATAATTACGAGCACCATCGGAAGTCGAAATTCCGACCTCAGGGTCCTCTCTCGATTATAGGGAAACGGTTTTTTTTATCCATTGAGCGATTGATGATGGCGATTGCAGAAGTGCCAGTAATATTATATTTATATAAATCAACTCTCTCCTACACCAAATCCCCCAAACGAATCGGGAACTAAACACAGGTGTTCCTAAACAGTTGTTCAAAAAACAAAAGCACAGTATTACATATATATATATATATATATATATATATATATATATATATATATAGTGTATATAGTGGATAAATTGAAAGCAAGTTTAAATTACATCATATAAAAGCACTTCATTCTCCGCTAAGATAATTTATACGAATGTTTACATCTAATCGAGAGACTCACAACAAATCTTCGTCCTAATCTTTTAAATCTGTATTGCGAGTAACCCTTTGTTTTAATCTTTTTTTATGGGTCATATTGGGTCATAGAATAGGAAAGATCAGATAACCCTATTTACGAGCCATCACTCCCTCCATGAGCGTTATATATATAGCCGTTATCTTCCGTTAACTTACTTTAACGTCTACGCAAGCCGTATCTATGCCGTATAACGTTCCTCTCGATATAGATAGCGAGAATAACCACATGCAGTTTATGAATTGAACAAATTTACTATATAGTGTTATATATATATATATATATATATATATATATATATATATATATATTATATATATATATATATATATATATATATATGGGTCATATGTCATATATATATATATATATATATATATGGGTCATATGTCATATATATATATATATATATATATATACAATATAAATATAAATATATACATATATGCCCACTCATATAGCTATTACATAAATCCTGTGTGATACGTAATGTATTAAGATATAATTCTTTCACCATCTTACATGAAGTATGGGCATATGTAATTAATACTCTGTAATATATAAGTGATGCCCCGAAAAACTGTTATATAAGCCATGGTCGTTAAATACTGCTATCTGATTGAATTTAGCTTTGGTATAATTCTCCATAAAATATCTCGTTCAAAGATCTGCAAGGTGAGAGAAAAGTTGGTATATTACCGAGTGAGTCTTGGCATTCCAACCGTCCCTACACATACACATACGTGTATATTGTGGTGTGTGTGTGTGTATATGTGTATATATATATATATATATGTATATATATATATATATCCCGGATATATCTCGTCGGCATGCCCAGCTCCGGGTATTGTTCCGAAGTAATTGACATATATATATAGTGTAGCGAGTCATATTGTCTTTTATACCCACTAAAATAGCCATTCGGTTAATAGAATTCTTTGTGGGAAGGTATTTTGTTACCTATTTTTAATGTATATGCATGATGAACACTATGTAGCCCAGTTCGTAATATCCTAATACGCTCTTTATTATAGATGGGCAGTCGATTGGTAAGGGTTACCCTGAATTTCTATTAAGTGTATGCGCCCCATTTTTTTTTGTATTTTTTTGCAGGAAAACGCGTGTGTAAGTTACATTTGAAGAAAAAGCGTGTATATATTTATTAAATGCTACGGTATATTCAATATACCAAGATCAATGACAGAAAATTGGTGTTTCAAATACCCTATACCGAAATAATTTTTCAATATACAATATGGAGAAATTATTATACGGTATATATATATATATATATATATATATATATATATATATATATATATATATATATATATATATATTATATATATATATATATATATAAGAGCACAAGCAAAATGGCTATCATATCACATTACAGAACACGAAATTACTAACTCTTACGTGTCTCTGACACACACACACACACACACAACACACACGTATATATATATATATTATATATATATATATATATATATATATATATATATATATATATATATATATATATATACACTCGTATACCAAAATAGTACGTGTACTATAAACTGTTCGCTGTACATGCTTATAACTCCCTAAGTAAAAAATAATAGCAATAATAATAGAAAAAAAGAACAGTATCCAATTTCAAATAAGGTTTATGATGTATCCTGTCTTGTTTGCATACTCACTATAATACAGTGTTCATGATGAAGTTCGTGTAGTATCTTAAATACGAAATGTGTTTTGCATTGTTTGAGGAGATGTTTGCCTGTTTTATAAAGGCTAAAGTATTACAGTGATTAGAATGAAAGGTTTTGTTTAACTTACTTTAATACTGTAACATCATGCACGCTTGGAATTTCAGTTACTGAAATTATTGCATTTAAACATGGATTCCAAATACTTCATATATATATATATATATATATATATATATAATATATATATATATATATATATATATATATATATATATAGAGAGAGAGAGAGAGAGAGAGAGAGAGTCCTTCTGACAGTTCAAATATAATTGACATATACCTGTACAGGTAATTTTATATATATATATATATATATATATATATATATATATTATATATATATATATACAGGGTGAGTCAAAACTCTGAAAACATAAGAACTATGCTTTTCAATGCAAATATACATATATTTGCATTGAAAAGCAGTTATTATGTTTTCCAGATTTTTACTTACCCTGTATATAATATATATTATATATATATATATATATATATATATATATTGTCAGAACTGTCGTTTTGCATTAAAATAAACATTTTAACATCATAAAAGCTTGGATTAACATCACCAAACGCAACAGGAGAAAACAAGCACCCATTAACATCTCAAGATTTTTAATTCCTTACCAACTACATTCTTAAAAGATACAGTATGTATATATATATATATATATATATATATATATATATATATATATATATAATATATATATATATATATATATATATATATAATATATATATATGCTGTTTGGGGATATACTTTACTAACTTTTTATTATATTTTTACATATATATAAGTAATTGGTCCCATTATATGTAATGCTTGTGTATGTGTACAATTTATTTATAGAAATGTCTTCCCATTACTTTTGTATTTTTTATTATTATTTATTGTTTGTAATACATAATTTTAGTTCCATTTAAAATAAAATTTTTACACGTTTGATTTAGAAATGGTTTTTACTTTAGTTAATAAATGAACAATATACATATATACTGTGTGTGTATATATATATATATATATATATATATATATATATATATATATATATATATATATATCTATATATGTAGTTGTTACTAGTTCAGTTTCTTTAAAATTGCTGGTTATGTCCTAATACATGTGTTCATATATATACTTACATCTTGAAAACTGACAATTTCTGAGGCCATAATAGTTTATATTCAAAAGTGGTAGAATATAACTTTTTATACTGCAATATTATATTAGTTTTTTAAGTTATCACTTTCCAGAGGATATTTATTAAAAACGAGAAATAATTTTATAAAAATATATTTTATATATATATATATGTGTATATATATATATATATATATACAGTGTGTGTATATATACTGTATATGTAAATCGATTCACTTTCTTTTATTTTATTTGATGTCAATATTATATATATTTTTTCCATTTGCAAGTGACATATAGTATTTATGATAGAAATATTATTTACAAATACTGGAACTAGCTTTGTTCATAAATTTTAGCCCGTTTGGTAGATATATTAATTCATGAAGTCACTCGTTTTACTTTTTCCCCCAACCTTAACTTAAATTACTTTACATGGAGGTAAAAGTAGATTTTTGTTTTGGCAGGTTTAAACTATTCACTATCGTGGTAACATTCAGTCCTAACACTGCAACGAGTTGAATCCTAGTAAGTGGGGCTCCTGCATGTACCTATTACAGCTGATCGTAGTTGCCATTTTCTCATTATATTTACTCATACATTTTTATTTCTGTTTTATGAATAAGAATACACGTTTTTATTTTGTTCCATAAAAAATAGTCTTTATTCGTATTCTTAAATGGAAAAGTAACATCATTTTTTAAATAATGAATTTATTAATGAATAATATAATCCTATTAAATACTAATCGGAAACTGATTGCTCCACCCACTTCCACAAACCACGCCTCCATTTGGAAAAAACTGGAACAATGAGATCACTTTTGGAAAGGACAAAATTCTTAGAGAAATAATAAATTGTGAGTCTTGTATAAAATTCCAACTATAATTTATTTTTTATTTTTTGTATTATTGATAGTTGAATTATTTCGTAATATATTTATTGTAAATTTATCTTATAAACACTTCCAATTCAAAATGCCTTATTAAAAATAATAAATTATTTCCTCTTAACTCTTTAAAACAAGGATAGTAATTAATTTTATTTCAGAAAAATAACTTAAAATATATTTATTTTAAAGCAATAAAATAATTTATTAATATTAAAATTAGTCGTTTTTATTAGTATTACTAATTATAAATATTATATTATTACTGCAGCGCTTCTTATTGGATGCTTTTATTTTATTAATACTGTTTACTTTCTATTTTATATAATATTTTATTGTTGAAATTGTTACTTC